>JABMBV010050397.1:0-14094 GCA_018906735.1 Mesochorus sp. PSUC_FEM 10030011
ATATATACCACATACATTTCTAACGAAATAAAGAGTCAAGGATGACAATTGTCGTATATACGTTTCGTTGAAGCAGTTAATCGGCACTATTATTATTATTATTATTATTACTATTATTATTGTTATTATTGACCGTTTGTCTTTTTCTCAATTTTCTATCTTGCTTTAGAGCAACTCGCGACGCGTTACGTCTTTGACATTTTTGAGACTTGACAATAATGGACGTGGATGGTTTAATTGCCTGGAGAGTCGAGTCACAACCCTCCAGTGACTCCTCATGTCACCTCAAATTGATAACAACTCGCTCGACGTTCAGCAACGATCTGACTTTTTCATTGTATTTGATTAGTGTTACTTTGGAACCACGAACATTGATTCTCTCGCCACCGCTCAACAAATGACAGCAGCGTGACTGTTGAAGAAAATCGTCAAGTTTCAGTTCTCGCATAACATCGCGATGTGCGACCGAAGGTGGTCCTGTCGGAGCTTTTGGATTTACTTGTCGTAATAGAGCATCGCGACTCTTGATCCTCAGAGCGGTCATGAGATCCTGAAGCAATACCCACTTGTCAGAATCGTTAACGAGAGTGAAGAGAACCGGAAGATTCACGTCGCTCACTTCCATCTCTATTTCCTCGAGTTCGGGTTCCGGAGCACCATTTGGCGGATCTTCCAACGGATTGTAACCTGTTTCTTCGGGGTCTGTATAAATCACGTAAATATCTATTACTCCACTCTGTTTTCAGCAAATGATAAAATTCAATCGTACTTGTAGAAGCTACAATCGACACGTACCAAAAATCGAGGCAGGACCACCAAAGCTCCACGGAACATTCGAACGACCTTGAACGTCGTTGAGATGCTGTTCAAGAATACCGTAAGCGTCCGTGTCGACTGCCAACATGAGGGGCGTTTGTCCAGAATATGTGGCGAGCAACGGATCAGCACCGTATGACAATAAAAGTCGCACGAGTTCAGTAGCACCATTTTCCGCTGCTTCGTGAAGAGGCCTGTTGAAATTCAATTGTTGTATTTTATCTCTTTCTTTTTTTTTTGTTTATTGAATATTGGGATTTGACATATGGGCGGCGCTTAACCAATATGGCTTCGCATAAGCTGCATAACCTAGGGCAAAGCATTAAGAGATTTGGTTTTTTATTTTTGTCGTGTTAAGTTTACGAACAATCTTCGATTGGGCTGATAAAAACGAAATCTCAAGGAGTATTGAGGAGACAAAACATTTTAAGTGCTGATTACACATTATAAAAAGTGGTAAAAATATTGAAAAAGTACAGTGATGGTAAGGTTAACTTAACTAATTATTGTATGTAGATGTTAAACCTTAAAGGAAACCCACATGAAATTGAGGGAAATTAAAAACATTCATAAGTTATCTTGTATATTAAATCATTTGTTCATTTTTTTCTGTATTGACAAAATTCACCGTAGTCATAGTCCGTTTTACGGTAGTTAAATTATGAAAAGTAATGTCTGAATTCTTATTTAAACAACTTACACAATCTTTCACGGCACAAACCGTTTTGTATTTTTATTTTGCAAATAACAAAAATTGTGCAGATTTTATTATTTGTTAAATATTGATGATTGAAATATAAAAAATAACATAGTTCACTATAGCCATTTAACAACTTGCAGCCACAGAGAGATTTTACATTCTGCCACCAGATGTCATATCGTTTTATGTCGAATCCCAATAACGAGGAACAAACAAACAAGAAATATAGTTAAAAAGATATTTACCTGATACCCCCGTTGGCGCTCTCGCTCGCATTGGCACCATACGCAAGCAAAAGTTTTGCTATCTCCAGATGACCCCTCGAGCATGCCTCGTGGAGTGGAGTATACCCGGCATTATCTTTCGGACTCGGAGCACTGCTCAGTTTTTCTAAGCAATACGCCGTTACGTCCTGAAATACATTTATAATTATACGATATTCATATTACTATCATTATCAGAATAATTATACGATATTTATATTACTATCATTATCAAAATGATTATTATTTTCATTGGATTTCGTTCAAGCAACAATCACGGAACGTGTTATTTCAGTATGATATTATATTTGAAAAATGTATCGACTAACCGTGTAACCGAGCCTCGCAGCTCGATGTAAAATGGTCTCGCCCACACCTTTCTTAATGACCCATGTACGAATTTCCGACTGAAGATCCGCGACGCTTTCCGCGTTTGGTCTTACAATTATTGGCTGTCAAATAATAAAATAAATGAATAAAGGTTGTGGCATTTGAAAACTTGCTTCCAATTGATTAATCAAACCATATACTTACTCTCTTTCGTTCTTTAGTCGTCGCATCGTCCTTCTTCAGTGGTTTCTTCTTTTTTCTAATATAATCGAAACCAGAGCGGAATTTCCGTCTTCCGGTTCTAAGTTTGAGTTTCTTCTTGCTCGGTATTCCCGTATCATCGTTATTGTCAATTTCCGGCTTGTTAATTTCCGTTTGTTCTTCTTCTTCCTCATCCTCATCCGCCTCTCCCTCCTCTTCCTCTTCCTCCCCGTCGTCGTCGTCATCCTCCTCCTCCGCCTCAGCCCCCTCCTCATCCTCCTCTACCTCCTCTTCCTCTTCTTCTTTGACTCTCTTCTCGTTCCTATGGTTTACCTCCTTCTCCTTCTCCTGTTTCACATTCACAACTTCCCGTTTAACCTCCTTGGTGGCTTCCTTCTTCAAGTTGTTGAGTTTCTTTTGTGCCAAAGATTTAATCAGGTCTTTGCGTTTTTTGGCCGTTAGAAGATGACGCTTCGAGTTAACAATGGCTTTGTGACTGCGTAAAATGCCAACGTTTCTCAGCCTCGTTGCGACTTTTTGCTTGAACTTTCTCGTACGTCCGAGCAAATTTTCACGCGCCTCGTTTTGCGAATCATCGTCTTGCGAAGTGTCACCAGCATGATTTTGCATCGGTGGCGCGGATGCCGGTCTCTCTTCACCGAATACCTCGCGAATAGTCGCTTGTTTCTTGAGCACTCGGGTCTCCGTTCTTGTTCGACTCTTGAGAACGAAGGTTGAAAACTCATTAGGCAAAGCGTGATTGTTTTTGAAGGTATTGCGAAAGTTATTGACAGTTTCTTTGCGGAAATATCCAAGAAGATACGAGTCAGTTACGTTCATCTGTTTCGATGATTTAGTGTTTTTGGCAGGTGATTTGCCCTTGACCTTCGGCAGAGTTTCGGTCAAGAGTGGCGTCAAGTTTGGTGTTGGAAGTAATTCCGGTTCGTTGGTTGCTCTTGGCAATATTTTACCACCCAACTTGTCCGGTTTAGCTTTTCTCTTCGGATCTTTTCTGCCAGTACCACCGACTTTCTGAGCCAACAGATCAATTATCGAGCTGCTTTCAAATTTATTTTGTCGCGAGCTAGTCTTGGATGGACAAGAGACCGTCGTAGATGAGGTTGCTTCTTCGTCCTCGATTTTGCTACCCGGACCCAAACCACTCGTACTGTAGCTGTAATTTGAATCAAGGTCACTGTCATTGTGGCGCTTTCTACCGAGACAAACGTCCGTGCTGTCCATCGATACAGAGAGGGCCGGTGAACCCGGATCGAGATCTGGCAAAGAAGTTGATAATCTGTGGAATCTTGATGGTTTTGAGACTGTTATCAGGCGCGATGGCATTCTCAACGATTTCTTGTAAACATAAACTTCCGCCTCCCACCCGGGTCGAAAGTCGCTACCGTCGCCAAATAATGGTTTCGGTTTTGGTTTTTGTGCCGTCGTCGACGTCGTCGTCATCGTCGTTGCCGTTGTCGTAGACATCGTTGTCGTTGTCGTCGTCGCCGACGACGTCGTCACCGCTGCTGCACTCTTATTTGAAATTACCCGGTTCTCCTTGTCCAATTTAACTTTTTGGGGAGTCGTGTCTCTAGAACGCAGCTTCATGCCCTCGTTCTCGATAGTCGCGCCCGAACGTTTTCTTGCTCTTAATCTATGAGCGACCGACGAACCGTGCGCGAAACCCGTACTACCGTCACTCTCCTCTTCCTCTTCCTCTTCTTCTTCCTCCTCTTCATCCTCACTCGATGACTCGCTCGGACTCGAGGACTCTAATTTTATTCTACTGCCATGACGAACACGCCGTTTTCTGCGTACAATATCGTCCTCGCAATCGCTATCAATCTTTTTACAATTTTTCTTTGCTGCCCGTTTTATCAGAGGTAACTCGTCCGAATCTTCGCTCAAATGTTTGTCCTCTTCTTCCTTTCCCTTCTCCTTTTCCTTTTCCTCGTTGTTGTCGTCGTCGTCATCGTCGTCATTCTCTTCTTCTTCCTCCTCCTCTTCCGCTTCTTCTTTCTCTTCCTCCTCCTCTTCCTCCTCCTGTTCCTCGTCATCATTTTTCGATTCCAATGGTTCGATCTTGACTTTCACGAAATTTTCGTTCTTTTTCGTGCTCACCATTGATTCCCTCGTTCCAGCTACAATCGACGATTCCTCCACTTCAATTATCTCTCGTTTTATGTCCTCGGGTTCTATCTCAGTATCCGGCACGTGTCTTCTCCCTTCCTTATTTTCATCTTCCACCTCGTCAGGTTTCGACATCTCACCGCTACCGTTTTTCTTTTTTCTACCGCGTTTCTTAACCGAATCACCGGTTCTCAGCTGTTCCATAAATTTATCACAGGTTGCAGTCCAAAACGGATCTAACTCGTTTATCTTGGCATTTTCCTGTTTACAATTATTAAAACAATGTGAAACAAGAAGCAAATTTTTAATCACAAAATTTCTCTCTTAAATATTAAATGAAAATGGAGTATAGAAAAATTACGTTGGATGGACATACCTTGAGCTCGATCTTCACGAGATCGGACGACGATGTCATGTCGCTACTGTCAATGCACATGACATCGTTCAGAGGTACGGGTGGTTGAACTTTCGACAATTGTCTTCTGTCCCTCCTCATCTCTTCGAGGGTTTGGCGCTCGAGCACCGGCATTTCGCTCTCGGAATCGCTTTCACGAAAATCAAATACCGAGGTTTCCGAGGAACTACGGAATCCGCTGGTGCGACCCGGTACAGTCGATGCTTCGGCGATTATCGGAGCCGGTACCGTTGCTGCAACGGTTGGCATGCTCTCCTCCTCGTTCCTCGAAAATAATCTCCTTCTCGGTGGTGCTGAACACGCTGCTTTTTCTCGGGTTAATTTTGGTGGACTGCCCGCAGACGAACTGGTCGATTGTGGAGTCGAAATCGAAGCTGAACCATCCAGCTCTGCGTGAAATCATTCATTGTCAACACGTTTCGTTGAAACTTTAACCCTTCGAGGCGTACATTTTTCAAGTCGACGAGTTCTCATGAAAATTAATACTCAGAAGTTTTTAATCTCACTGGCTTCGAATTTATCATCATGACAGACGAAATTTTGGAAAAATTAGCTAAAAACGAATGCATTAGAGTTTTTGAAGTCGCTGATCACGGATCGTTCATCGTCAGATTTTGAATTCTCAATTCATTATTATTAAAAATATCTTTGAGATCGGCATTCTAGGAAAAATTATAATCCTGTCAGATTTTCAAATTTATACTACCATACGTTGGATCGAAAATTCGAATTTCAAAAATATGATGGTAAAGTCGTGGTCAATGTCCTTCAACTCTGGTATATACATTTTTAGATAATTCTGAGGCTTTTTAAAATTTGTATTTGCCAAATTAGATGCATAATTTTGATTTTCGAAAATCTAAATCTCGAAGATAAGGAACAAAAGATTAAAAGATGGAATAATATTAATAATAATAATCAAGATAAAAGCTCACCGATAGACGCAGTAGAAACATCTTGCGGTGCGAGCGATGTTGGCTTATTGATTAATTGACTTGAGCAAACCTGTGTGGAAACGACAAATATAAACCGTATACAAATATATTAACACAGAAATTGACTGGCAGTGCATCCACAAATTTAATTAAGCAAAAGACCATGCAAAAATGAAATTCAAACAAACCTGTTTAAGTTCACCCTTCGTTCGTATTTTTGCAGCGAGTATTGCAGCCAGACCGTCGTCCTTGTCCCGATGAATTTGATTATCGGTACTACGAGGTCCTAAAAGTGCCTCTTTGCCCGGGAGAGTAGCGAACAAATTCACCCGACAACCGAACAGGCTACGAGGAGCCTCTTGGGTTATAGAGTCCACCGCACGTGGTAAGAGAAACTTGTAATGAGGCGGTGTATTGCTGTTGCGTTCGAGCAAACTTGCCGCTGTGAATGGTGACAAGTTGTGTCGGCCAATATTTGTTTTTGGCTCGACTGGAGCCACCACCTTTGACAACGATACAATCAACAACCGTTTAATTTTTTTTTGTCATTCAATTGAAATTATATATATATTTTTAAGTATACATTGAAAAATCGATACAATATGTTGAATACAAAATTAACTTACATTTTAAAAAATTTCTATTTACAAAATCGCTTATTATGATTTTGTATTTGTCGTAAGAATCACATAGAAAAATAATTTCTATCCGACATTTTTGTATGTATCTTGCAGAGCAAAAAAAAAATGCAATAATGAGCCAGGAATCGTTTGACAGTTTTCATAAATCACGAAAATCAAAATTTCCTTATAGATATTAATATTTACATTCCATTTTATTATTAATATTTGTTCATAATCCATCAAAATATTTAGTTTCAAAATCTATTAAGGATGTACGAGCGTTAGGCGACAGTTAGGTATGGTTATTAAGAAGGTTCATACGAATTTCAAACAATTAATCTTGGAATTCGCCTAACGCTCGTATCTCCTTAAAATAAAATAGCAAATTATGTTGATTATTCAATATGACAAAAGTAAGATTTCCGGGGCGTCTAAAATTTGTAATAATTTTAAGGGTTGGTTTCTTCATAAAAAAAAACCTTTAAAATTATTAGTTTTTTCATAAGGGTTTTTTTTGCCGGTGGCAAAGTTGTGCCACACGATAGAAGATATCGATATTGAACTTACCTTATTCTGAAAACTCTGCTGATTGTGATTGACGAGTATGGGCTGTTGGCTATTGAGTTGTTCTTCCCTCTGCTGTTTGTTTTCGAGGCTATTTCTAAGTAAGCTGAGTACCCTCTTATCGGCCCCAGTGTTACTGGGAGGTTGATCCGGTGGCTGAGCGGCGGCAGGATATTTTTGGTTTTGCCTGTACCCGCTATAAGACGTTTGAGTGTTGCCCGGTAATTGTGATGCCGAATGAACCGTTTTATCAGTCCAATAATTATACGAGGTCGGGCTGACGGATACAGCAGAATCGGGATAGCTTCTCTTATCACAGTATGTTTGATATCGATCAACATCCGGTGGACCCGAATTGTCGGTTCTTTGGCTGTAAGAACTTGACGACATTGAAGTGCCGTTCGACAATGGCGCGGACATATTCATCTCCTGTTTTTTCTCATGAAGAGCTTTCGCGGTAGATAATTTCTGTTGGATTTGCTTATCAATGGCCATCCTCCAGGTATCGAGACGAGGTTGTTTGTTGGTGACGCTTCCGGTTGCCGGATAGAGAGACTCGATGGGACGCTTTGTGCCAATGCGTGCCAAAGCGAACGACGAGGTGGAAGAGGAAGTGGAGGAGGATGAGGATAAAGCGGAAGAAGACGTTGTGGCGACTGCCGATTCCATAAATACGTTCCTACCGCTCTCTTGATTATTTTGATGATTACTCTGATGATTATTTTGATGATGATTATGGTGATGATAATACTTGGTAGGATCAGGTGGATATTCTTGCAGCGCCGCGGCAGCTGTTCTCGTTGAATCAAAGATCGTCGGATATCGCTGGGACGATGTTGGCCTCGGCGTTGTCGGTGTCTCGCGTACGTTCGACGAATACGACGAGGCAGAAGAATTTTTACTGCCATCGTAGATGGGTCCAGAGGGCAGTGAGGTCTTTTTGTATATCGAGTGTAGTGGGGAGTCCGCGTTTACCTGATGACCCGATTCGTACATCTGACGTGGCATACCGCTTCTGTTGGCATTCTCGGATTGATTACGATGCTGATGGTGGTTGATGAGAGGCGCCGAGTTGAAATCAGGTAGAAAATCGACTTTCGGCGCACAGACTGTTTGAGGGGTGGACGCTCTTAGACAAGAATTCATAGAATTGTTTCTCGCGTCGTTTCTCGAATCGTCGGCCATGTAAGATGACGCCGAGTTTGGTGGTTGAACGAGAAAAGGTGGTAACATGGCTGACCTAGGGCTTTTTGATGAGATCATCATCGTGTTGACGCTGGTGCTGACGACGTTTTTATCAACGTGACAACTGTCGAGATCGTCGCGAGCTGTCGAGTCAGCCGGTGTCTTGATCGTTTTAACCGACAAATCGAGAGGCGATTCCCTCTTTCTCGGTTGCGCGAAACCATTCGATTGCGTTTGAATCGACGATGGTAAAGCCTGAATTTGTCCTGACTGAGAGGACGTTGTCCCGAAAATGGAATAATTCTTGAAAGGATAAGTACCGTTTGCGTCGGTCGCACGCTCCGGTGGATAGGGCGATCTGACGCTCGACTCGGAGGACAAACGACCACGTTTCGGAGTAGTCGCTAGCCATAACGTCGCCTTATGACGACCCAGAGACGTAGCGACGCTCGACCTGCTTGATGAGCCGTTGCCAGGGGAGCTCGGTCCTGTGGCACCGAGGCTAGAATAACCAGCCGGTTGTACAGGGTATCTCGACGACGTTGAATTTTCACTTTTAATCGTCTTGCCATTCGTTAAAATTACCGTATCATTAGCCAAATTGGAGCCGGTGTTTAGCGGATATTCCGAAATTTGCGTCGTCGTCGTCGTCGTCGTCATCGTCGTTGTCGTCGTTGTCGTCGTCGTCGTTGTTGTTGTCGTCGAGAACAACGACGCAAATGTACCGACAGGGCGACGTTCGGACTTAACTTCTCCAAAAATGTTATATTTTTCGAAATTGAGAAAGTCGTCCGAAAAAAGTTTATATCGTTTAGTGGGTTGAACAGCCTTGGCAGCGTCATGTTCTCCTCTGTTCGATTGATAGGATGAGACCTCGACAGTCGATGGTAAATTGTGACTGTTGTCGGCTCTTGACACCTTTTCCGTCATGTACGAACCAAAATGGGAGGCTTGACTACCGCTTGATGTGATGGCTCTCTTGGGATCAGCGGGGGCGTTCGCGATACCAACTTTACTGTGTTCCTGATACGACGAGAGACCATTGGAGCTGCAGCCAAACTTAAGTGGTCTGTCTGTTGGTTCGACGCGTTTCAACGACGTTAAACCGGGTCCGTATAAACTGTTCGGATAAGGAAATGGGTATCGCATAGGTTTATCGCGCACGGAATCAGACAAAGACTGAGAAGATTGCTGCTGCTGCTGATGATGTTGATGATGAGGGGTCGTTTCATACGGATGATTTGGATGATTCGGATGATATTGGGGGGAAGCTGCTGAAACATTATACGAATTGGACGAAGGTGGAATTCCTCTCTGATTGACCGTAGACGGCGGTGGATAGGAGCTTTGAGATTGAGACAGACGAAAGCTCGCCGGAGCATTATGGGGCGACGGTGCCGTATGAGGATTGTGGGTTATAACATTGGGCGATTGTCTCTGTGACGAAACGTGATGATGATGCTGTTGATGGTGATGATGATGATGATGATGATAATTGAACTCGTGCGAGGTGACGCTCGGATGAGCAATCGAAGTCGCTGAAGACGAGGACGACGTCGATGCGGACGATGACGAGGGTGCCAACGTCTGCTGTGAGCTCATAATCGTCCTATGACAAGCTGGCGTTCCAGGTGTGAACAGGTTATTGTTGGAACTTCGACTCTCGTAAGAGGCTGTACTTAAGCCGTGTGATCCAATTCGACTAGGATGATGCTGTTGCTGCTGGTGTTGCTGCTGCTGCTGCTGCTGATGATGATGGTGATGACGATGATGATGGTGCTGCTGCTGCTGTTGGTGTGTCAATGTGGTTGATTGATTGTGTGAGGATGGAATGTGGGGATTTACGTAAGTGTTGCCGCCCGGATACGCTGCAATGGACGTCGACGTATCGGCACTGGAAACATCGGTGTGATATAACGTACCGAATTGCCGTTGGTTCTTCGTGATAAATTGGGATATCTGTTGATCGCTAAGATGAAAGCGCTTGGATCCCGAAACAGAATAAGCGCTGTTCGTCGTCGATCCAGAGTGATCCAATATCGGCGGCTCATTGTCCAATGGAGCAACACCGCCGTTGCTGTTGCTGGTTACGTTACGATGAGGTACATTCGACGATTCTGCGGTTATCGGCCTCAACGGCGACTGACGCGTCAACGAGGGCGAAGTCGCAGCGGACGGTGCGCTCGATTGAAATATCGAGCCCTGGGTGAACGGCACCGATGTACTTTTCGTTATAACCGGATGATGATAACGCGGATAATACTGTGTTCTCTGAGCAGCCACGATCGTCGGTGCACACGTCGTTGTTCTGCTCTCGGCAGACACCTGATACGTTGTTTGAGGATTTAATGTTTCACTCGTCGACGTCGATGACGACGATGACATCGAGACGGTGTCCAATTGCTGATATACCGGTGGCGCTGGCCCACCACTCGAATGAATTTGCTTAGGTTGCATCTGATGCAAATACGGCGAGTGTCTCGTGCGATTATCGTACAGAGTCGCCTCGACCCTTGTTCCTCTTTCCGTTTCTGATCCCTGCTCTTGCTTCTGAGCCTGCTGCTGCTGTTGCTGTTGCCGCTGCTGAGTCGACGTTTGCATCTCGGTCAGACACGACTCATTATTACTCGTCGTTGAATTTGGATCGTCCGGTTGCCTCGTATCCGGCACTTCAACCCTCGTCGGCTGGGGCGCGTAAGGCTCGACCATCGAACGCATACCATCACCATCGACACCACTCGAATTCCAGTATGAGGTAACTTCCTCCTTGTCGCTACTCGACGATGAAGTTGCCTGGAACAACGTCGTCGTCGTCGTCGTCGTTGTCGTTGTGGCCGTCGTCGTCGACGCCGTCGTCGTGGCTGTCGTTGTTGTTGTTGTCGTCGTCGTCGTCGTTGCCGCCATCGCCAAAGACGCTGGAGACATCGAACAACAGCCACTGGTCTGGATTGTCCTCCCGCCGACCGAGTGTTGACCATTATAGTCGTACGAGGATGTTGAAACAGCGTGACTATCCACCACCGTCGACGACGAGGAAGTGGCCGCTGATGGAGGGGGCGTCGGTGGTTCAGTCGTCGTTGTCGTCGTCGTCAAACCCGACGTACCCGAAGTACTTGGCACAGGCAGTCCCTGGAAGTACTGACGAGCCCCCTCCAACACGTTTGTGAAACTCACATCCATGTCACGCCGACTACAAGTCTGTAATTATAAAATATCAAATAAACGATTTTATTTGTTATTCGATTGTTACTACCGTGCTTTTTAAAATAATATTATGTGAATTCGATTATTATCGATATTGCCATACAGCTTTCTGCATCATCACATTCATTGAAAGATTCACCATTAACTTTTAAGCTACCGAAATGACTATTTATAGTCTCTACTTGTGATTGGAATTTTGTATAGGTTATATTTAGGATATAGTGCCAAGATTTTGAACCTTTTTTAATGGGTATTGAAAGCCTTTAACCCCGGCAGTCCGATGGTTAAGGAGGATCTATCAATTATCACGTAAAAATTGTTTTTCAACTTTGTGCAATATGATTTTATAAGTAGAAATAGTAAATACAGTATTGAAATTGAAAAATGTAATTTTAAACAATGATTATCTAGATTAATTAACGACAAAGCCTTTTCAAATTTTTTGCATACTATAAAGTATTGTTTAAGGAAATTTAAGCCAATTTTTCACTAATAATTTCATATACTATTATGATTACTTCAACAGAATCTCGTTAAAAACGTATTCGTTTTTCTATTTTGAAAAGGAGACTTAACCGTTTTATCACGTTTATCCTCTACACCCTGTCCTCAAATTTCATCGATCAATAGTTCCGTGATAAAAGCTTTTATTAATTTGAAAAATCGCCTTATTTATCAAGTTACTACAATCATATATTCTAATAAATGATAATATTGTTGTTACAGTTATTATTAGAAATGCATATATTGATCTCTATGGTTCAACCATATTCTTTTTTTTTATGCGAAATTGTACTTTTTACACTCGATATCAACCTGAATAAATTTCTCAGTTATATCGGCAAAGTTGCTGAAGGATATTATTCTTTCATACAGTGTGAATGAGAAACCAAGAGAAACAGAAAGAAAGAGAAAAAGAAAAAGAGAGCTAGAGAGAGTGAGAGAGAAAGGAAAGGATGCTGTGAAACTAGGGAAACATTAATCTTCATCGTCTTGTATTTGTCTTGGTCGGGTATACGCGAACTCTCTCAAGCGAGAAGATACCCCATTTGGCTCGCTGTAAAGCCGGAGAAGATGGTGTGCCGAAAGAAATCGCGGGCGCCAACAAAATCCCTCCCAGATCCGACGCCTCTTGGATCTCAAGCAGCCTTTATTAATCGCGTTTGGCTCAGTATCTCGTCGAGTTTAAGATAATATCTTGGTCCATAGTTGTCCTATATATAAATGTATAGTTTGAAACGAAAGATGGGGGAGTTTGACCCGAACAAAGCTCAAAACGAAAGCTCGATTGGGAGGCGGATCTACGACTGATGAGGTGCCGCCGCCGCTTCGATTACTATGAACGACCCTCTTTCCATCCAAGTATTAAAAAAAAAAAATGTTTCTTCGTACTTGACACGTGCCCATTAAAAATCGTTTAAAATCCAATCGATACGAATTGTTGGATACATTTTTTCTCCCGAGGCCATAAACCGCATTCGTTAAAATATTTTGTGTATGTATATCGCATCGAGATTCCATTGAGTATCACAACTTACATCGCTTCCTTCTTATATCTTGCCTTGTATATTTGTAACCGATCAATTGATTGTGGAACGGTTATATCGCTCGAGAGAGAAAGAATGCAACGGTCATATTACTCCTTTACGCGATTTAATATGCCTGTTACATACTACGTATTCTGTTTTAAGTTTAGGATGTGTGAGAATGGCTTTTTAACTTTTTAACAGTGGGAATGATCGACGCATAGACCAACCAGAAGACACATGATATTTTCAGAAAAAAAAAATGTTTAATGGTGATTTTTCAAGGTTAAGGATGTCACCAGAATTTTGTTCACAATTTTTACCATTTTAGGACATCAAATTATGCAGGAAAATACGTTTAAACTTTAAAACACAAATTGCCGTTTAGAAAAGAAACTTCACAAAGGACATTCATTAAATTTATATATATAATTTAATTGCAATAAAAGATCGATATTAGCTATGATTTCCCCATCATTTAAAGGAGAAACTTATTAATTTGTATCTGGAATATCTTATGCCTTCTCGGGCGTCTATACCTAACTGCCGAATTTTCCAAATTTGCTTGTGTTCTTCTAGCCCACTATTTCACTCAGCACCGACACAATCTACTCATTATCAGCCTGTCGTAACTATATATACAAGCACCAGCTCCGCTTTCACCCTGCTGTCAAACAGTTACTCGAGTAACAGCACATAAACACCGTCAATTGCTCATTAGCTTTTACAATGAAAATCGTGACTCCTTATGTCTCGATAACGTTGAAAAAAAAAAGACGTTATCAATACTTCGATCGAACCAGTCTTTGAACATTAACAAGAAATGAATATACGCCATATCATATGTTTACATAGTTCATACATATAATCTGTAAACAACTACAGCTTGAACAAGATCGTATACGATTAATCATAAAGTTTTTATCATAATTGAATGATATCAGTTTATTAAAAAAATAGATTTTATTTTGTTTTCGTACTTAATCATCTTAAATTATTTATACTTATACGAAGTATAATTTTTTTTTTCAAATAATCATTATCTTCAGTATCATTATAATCGGTAATAAAATAATAAATTAAATTCATTCTCAAGATAATCTTTCGATTGGGACTTAAACACGAGCGCAAGAAAATTCCTATGATGGCTATTCGGTCAACGAGAACCATGAGCGAGGAAGGTCTTTATATATAAATATATA
>JABMBV010050508.1:0-14092 GCA_018906735.1 Mesochorus sp. PSUC_FEM 10030011
AATTTAATTTATTATTATTTCATTTTTGATTATTGCATTTTTTTCTATTTTCATAATTTATTTAGGATGCAAAATTGTAAAATATTCTTATTAAGCATAAAAAGTTACGAAAATACTACGTTTTCCTATGATTAGATATAGGCATAGCTAAAAAGATAAAACGGAGAGAACTATAGAGCGATGGAGTTCACGTGTCAAACGACTGTGGACTGCCTAGACGTAGAAGAATTTTGCATTTCCAATGCGAAAATTGCATCTCGTTTCGCATAGTCCAAAAGGTCTCCCTGAGTCGATAATATTGAATTCACGTCGTGGAATTTGCATAATTATCTCTAAACCACGTTTCGTTCTTTGTTTTTATCTTTCATATAATTTTGTTTCCCTCCACTAGTTTCGCTACGCTGTTTATCCTTCGTTTCTTTCCCCTGTATCTCGCTCTGCTTTGGTCTAGCCAAAGAAATGGGAAAATATATGCGGTCCATATAACAATATACATATATTGACGACGAGCAGAGACCCAAAATCGATTATTCGTATTAAAATATCGCCCGGGGTCCAGCACGCAATTAATCAATATTCTCGTATCGAGAAGGCGCTCGTGTTCACTCTATGTCGAACCCCCAAATAGGTTACGACCATTATTACGTTCTTGAGTGCTCCTGGCGTTGTTTTAACGTCGCGGCACGTCTATTAGGCCTAGACACACGTGAGATCCGCGCGCGGATGACTCCTTCGTGTCCTTTACCCTCGTCTTTTTTTTTCTTCTCCAATTATCCATCGTAAATAGTGTCTCTCAATTTCGTTGAGTCTGCTATTCAACTCGAGGTAAAAATTATGTATTTAAATTATTATAAATAAACAAATAATTCAATTTAATGCAATCTAGTATTCAGTTCTATTGATTGAAATTTTCGATGTATAATATTTTCTTCACAATTTTATTCCATTTTATGTTCTTTCATTTCTCAAGATTTCTCAAGAAAACTCAATGAATTTTAATGAATTATGAAAATTCTATATTTACAACTAATTTTCAAAATTTTTGTTTAAAATTTGATTTTTTCAATTGATTATGAACTTAGGGATTCTAAATATTTTATTTTTGGTTAAACACCGTAGTCACCAAAGCTTTCTAAATAAAAAAAATGTTGAATTGATATTTACAATTGAAACAAACATTTTCCCAAGTTGAAATTAAAACAAAATGGTAATTTCATCCAATTTAAAACAAGTAATCTAATGTTAATACAGATGTGCTCGATCTTTTCGACGATGTTCCTAATACGAAGATCACAAATCCGAAAGATGAGACGAGCCTGCTGTCTCGAAAAGTATATATAAAGCGAGAATTTCTAATTAGCAGACATACAACACGTGCAGGGAGCCTAACAAGATTTTTTACTGTATAGAAAACATGAGAGAGGTGTCTAGAAGTAGAAAGCCGGAATATCGAACAAAGAAAACCGAAAAGAATAGAATCAGCATCCGAAAAAAGCAAGAAAGAAAAAGAAACAAAAAAAACTCTTCAAGATATAGCACGCGTTACGGATCGCAGAAACGAGATCGTTGAGTGTCTATTTTGTTACTACCCCAATAATGCATTCTCGTGTTTCGTATCACATATGGAAAAAAAAAATTCCATAGAATTTTACTGGTAATCACATTATCATTCAATAAAAGAAACGTTAAAGGAATTATAAATGTGCGATAAAACGGTTTTTGGACAGCCATTTTTTTAAATTTTATAAACATTTATTGACTCCAAACCTATTTGTAATAAAATATTTTTTAGCCATGCAATTGTCAAGAAAAACGTAATTAAAGATACCTTAACCTCGGGTTTCTCGATTTATTTCAAAGTCTTCCAATAAATTTGATTCTCCCATTGACGCAGGCTGTATAACGAAGTTTCTAAGAATTTATTCGTACAATAATTGTCCCATATCACGTTGAGTCTCGTGTATTAGACAGGTACATAAGTTATGGATAGAGAAAATAGTCTAGGAGTTCGTCTTTGGACTTTGCGTGTTCGAAAAGCGTGACCCCGGTCGGAGAAACGATCGGCCGGACGATCTAAGGGCGGCCGAATCGATATTTAGGAAAAAGAGGGTAAAAAACAAAACGGAAGGAAATAAAAAGAGTGAGAGAGATGAAAAGTAGGAGCACGCGCCAGCCACACGCCTCGTGGCCATGGAACGTTACCGATATATATACGAGAGTATACCACCTGGGACAGTTGGCAAGCGAGAGAGATCCGCAGTCAGCAACAAGTGGGGGAAACCCTCTTTTCCACTCTCCTCTCCAAAATTTCACCAAAATTTCACCCTCCATGCCCTACACTCCCTCAATACATTTTTCCACTCTCCTCGCAGTACGCAGGCATGTGCTCTTCTATCTCTTACTCCGTCCCTCGCTTTTGTTCGCATTCGTGACACCGATTAAACTCTTTCTTAGCACCCTCGTTTGCTGAGAAGTACGTCAGGTTGATAATTTTCGTTGCATGGGATTATATTGGCAAAAAAAGAAAAAAGAAATGAAGGAACTATTCAATAAGTTTTGCAAGATTTTTCAAAGACACTTTTGAAGATATTTCCAAAACCTTTTAAATGTTTAGGCCCGCATCACTTACCTAAAAGGGTTCATCAAATTTTTGAGAATCAACCGAAAAAACGTCTCACGCAAAGTTTCCGCTCAAAAGAAACGGATCTATAATCGTCCATTTTTGTGTATCAGTGAAGAAAAAAAGAGGACATTCAATAAGCTACGGATAGTAAAATGCGCCCCGCCAAATTGCCAACACCAAGGATATCAAAGGAATTGGATAAATCTGTTCTACTGTTAACTAGACCGCACGAGAGATGAAGGAGTGAAAGAAACGATACATGCTGTAATTTTGTTGCGTGACATGGTCGAAGAATATAATTTTTTGTGACCACAGAAAAATACCCTCTCTTTTATATGGCTACCGAGTTAAATATATTTACGAATGAAAACACCTATATAGATGCGGAATTGTACAATAATATATTCTGACGTGACGCTAAAAGCCACTTTATAACAGAATACAGAAAAAAAAAAGATAACAGTCATATTTATTATGCGGTGTTTCAATATATATTGGACTGTAAACGAAATAACCGCACCCCATTGTCGAGTCGCAACTCTTCTATTAAGGGCCGTAACTACAATTACGAAGGGAGGAGAAGCTCGAAGCAAAAAGTGATGATAATAAATCCGTTAAAATACAAATTTAATCATTGAATGAAAAATGAACCATAAAATGATTCAAAATTGTAACAATTTCACTGGTAAATAAAATAAATTTTATTCACCAAAATCTCAGATTTCGAAATATTTGGTACATTTAGAATCCATGATCAATATGAATTTAAAATATTAAAGAAACGTTAATCAAAAGATTAATTTGATAGATAAAAATAAATGTTGCTCTAAGTAAAGTGTAAGTGGCAAACTAAATTCGTAGCCAAGGTCTTCCATGAGTCTTTCTTGATTCAGTGTCAGAATTGTTAAAATTAGGTACAATATTTCGGAAATTTACGAGTTTAAGGTAAAGGGAGAGGGTAGGTGAAACGAGCGCGTGCCACGCGTGGTTCATCCTGACGAGTCTCGCTTCTTGACTCTGCTCAAGACAAACTCCAATTCGAAGTTAAAACGCACACATTACGTACCCTCTATTCCCTGGCATCGAGGAATCGAACCGCGAAACTCGAAGGGTGCGTAACAGCCACCTGATTTGTTTTTTTCTCACATTTTTTTCTTCTTGTTCTTTTCGTTGTTGTTGTTTTTTTTTTATTTTCACAGTAGTTTGGCAGTGGATTAAAGTTTGGTGCGAGAGCAAGTGAGTGCGATGAAATCGAAGGAACGAAAGCCGTGGCTCTCTCTCTCCTCTGACTGAGGGCCTGCTAACCGTATGCTTCCCATATGGCTGTGTGGCTACCTTCCTCTGTATAAGAGACAAACCTATCCCTGAAGAATCGGCGGAAGGAGCTCACAACAACGACCCAGCAACTCGCTACCATCGTCAAAAAACGCACCACCATCGAAAAAAAAAAAACAAAACCCCCCAACCACCGGCTTTTTGGGCTTGTATCCTCATTGCTCTTTCTCATTGCCTCACTCGACCTCGCTTTCTGATCTTCAACGTTTCTTCTGTTATACCAGTGGCAAGTAGGCAGATTGACTTGCTGCAGCTGATGGGCGCTGAACGTCGACCAATAATGTCATTCATTCGCCATTTTTGGATTGAGAAATTGTTCGGACTTGAACATAAGCGAAGTGTAAGATAGAAACCATCTTGGAACTCTAGAAACTTGATCAATAAACTGACTAAAAGATAATGAAGAATTTGTCCTATTTGATTTAAACCATCCAAATCGAGCAGCTGGAGGCACATGAATGCATTTAAATATAGGAAGACATACACAGCCATGCTTGGATGAAATAAGTTCCAATTTTTTACCGATTGGCAAGTGAAACTTGTGAAAAAAGCGATCATGAACTGGCTTCGTTATGCAACCGTTATTTTAGATCAGAATCGGAATCACAGTAGGTCCAAATTAATCAAAATTTAGGAGGTACTTTAGATTAGACTTAAGATTTAATCAAGAACGACTAGGATAAAAAGAATCATGGAGAATTCGTTTTGTTTGGTCTACAATACCAACCACCATTTTGGATCATACACAGAATCATCAAAGGTCCAAATTAATCAAATTGCATGAAGCTTTGAATTTTAAGATTTAATGCAGAATGAGCAGGATATAATAAGGACGATGGAGAATTCGTCTTGTTTGGTCTACAAGATGATTCTAATCACTTAGCTGGACCAGAAACGCACTCGAAGATGTAAATTAGTAAAGCAGGGTAAATAGTCGACGGACGATTTAATATTTTTTTTTTTGGCTCGAGGCTCGCTTCTCCCTTCACAATCTTTTTGAAAGAGCTTGCTCGTAGTCGCCTCAGGGGCTTTCGCGCGGGTTCTCTTTTACACCAATCATTTCTTCTACGTCTTTTTCTTTCACACGCACTTCTCGGCGGCTCATGGACCGAGAAGAAGCCCGCGCACGTATACATCTCAACGAGCCGCGACGGCTCTTCACGCTCGAGCTACGAGCACGTGTCGACTAATAAATGATGAGTCTTCGAAATATATCAGGATCATGAAAGATATCGGTTGGTATATATTGCTGACGAAACGATTATTCTCAATGGGTCTCAGAAAAAAAATTATTGACATCAAGTATGCGCTTCAATTAAAAAGCATTTTGAATGTACTACAAACAAAAAAACCTAAAGGGAAACAACACAAAAAGTGTTTGATCAAAAGGGTACCAGGTACCAAGATGCTGTCGGCACAAAAGTGCAACAAAAATATGGACAGAAATATCAGAAACATGGGAACATAATCAAAAAGTCAAAATTTTGAATTTTATTAGAATCGAACAAATTCTTTCCATTGATCAATCAGGGCAAAATTTTAATTAAAAAGAACTAAAAAGTTTCTACCGAATAAATAATAACTTTGAAAAAATAAATCTATTTTTTAACCCTTTTTTAAGTTTAAATTTTAATTATTCCAATTTTGCATAGCTGATTAAAATTGTGAAACAAATTTTTCCAATTGATCACCTGAAATAAAATTAATAAGAAGAAGTTCAAAGTTCCAATCGAATAAATGATAACTTTGAAGAAATCGATTCATCCTTTAACTTTTTTGCACTCTAAATTTCAATAAATTTAATCATGTATAACTAATTATGATTGAGGCACTAATTTCTGCAATTAAGAAACCAAAATAAAATTTGGACCAATAAAAAGAAGTTAAACGTTTCAACTGAATAAATGATAACTTTTGAGAAATGAATCCATCTTTTGACCCTTCTGAGCCTAAATTTCAATGAGTCAAATACAGAATATTTAATTCGAATTGAGGATCAAACGTGAGGTTTTAAATTTCATTTGGGTCGAGGAAACCTTGACTAACTCGCGGAGCCAGTAATCCTGAAGTTTGCCCATGAGAATAAAGGACAGGGAGCGAGAAGAGGGGAGGGGGTGGGGGGACAAGAGGAAGCATCAATGTTGCAGGTCCTCGTTTTTTTTCGGGGGCGGCATCGTTCATCGAAAATTGGACAGGCTCGTGAGATTTATAGCGCCCCCGGACCAATTACCCCACCGAGATCCGGATCACCCTCTCTTATACATGTGTGTGTTCCTCGTCTCAACAAAGCCGGATAAACCTTCCGGAGATTACAGCGGTGCTTATGTGGTTACAATATCGATCCACGTCGGTACATATCCATCGCGTGGACGTGTGTATAAGTTTCGTCATGTTTATATACGTGGTTTACACGGATTCACACATTGATAAACCCTTACAAGCCCCAACGAGACGTTTACGCAATGCACATATGTTGCTCCCACGCATTTGGCCACAGGAACCATCCTACCAATCTGTACCTTGCTGTATAGCACAAAAAGGGCACTGTGGTGGTGTGCCAATACCAAAAAGCTCGTGCAGTTCATTCAGCACCCGATATTCATCGATGGCTGAGAAGCAAAATGGCTCGACTTACCCCTTCGTGGTAAATTGTGGCAGTTAAGCCCTTTTGCACCTCAGCTGTCGATATATGCCTGTGATATGGTAAAGGTATGAGAGAAAAATCATTAAACCCATTGATCCGTGTGTGACGGGCAAGTTTTTGGGTTCTCGCGCGAGGGCGCCGGAAGTGGGCGGCCCTCGGTGCACATCTCTCTCCCTGCTCTCTTTCCCTTTCACTCTTTCTCTTTTGATGCACGCTCTCTCGCCTTCAATACTTCCTCATCATCACGATCGGCGCCTGTAACGCTTCTACATCTTTCTCAAGTTGGCTTTTTTTTTTTTCGATGTATATTAAATATAATGTCGATCGTGGTCCTTTTCGTTAATCGCATACGCAGCACGATTGAGCCACAATGTTTTTCTCGACTATGATAGTCAATATTTTTCGACGCCTCACCCCGTATTAACCTTTTTTTTCTTCTCTTAATCTTTCGATATATATATTTCTCATATGGGTGTCTGATTATATGGGAGTTTGATGCACGATTTAATAGAATGATCGGACTCAACGTGTGATCACACCGGAAATCGAACTCGTATGGGGATACTCAATTTTTGTAACGCCTTGATATCTTCCGAGGCATACCTGAACCACTCGCAAGGAGTGAAGGTGAAAAAATATGGAGTGTTGGAGTTTTTAACCCTTTGAGCTTCCTCAATTTTATCGATCGGGTTCAGCCCTCTATGATTAATGATTTCTCTCAGGTCTACTAATCGGAGGTTTCTTCAATTTTTGGTTCAGTGTTTTTTTTTTCTTTTCGATACTTTAATATAAATAAGAAATTGTTTATTTATTATTTTCGATAAAATTCTTTGAAAAATTCCGAAAAATTATTTTTTATTCAATTTAAAAAAAATCAATATATGATCACGTCACGTCTTGAGGTAAATAACTAAATCGAAAGATTTATTGATGAGTTTAATTTAAAGAACCTAGACCACCTGGAATTAGGACTGTAGAAATTAGGAGCGATCGAAGGGATTATAAATAATACTGTGAAAATTAAAAAAAAAATCTGTTTGACAATCAAATAATGTGACAGCATGTTCTTACAAACACTTTCAACAGCCTCAATCGATGGTTTCCTTCTGAATATGCGTATACAAATTGTAATCTTACAAATTTCGAACCTTTTTTTCCTTTAGTAGGCTGTGAAAAATCTATGTCCAATCGATTCTGGTATATTTTACACGAGCCCTATCGTCTTTCAGAGACAAAAGACACTTGGAAAAAAAACACAAACTAAAGACTTTCTCCGAGGATGTATAGAAAGAGGGGAAAAAAAATAAGTTAAGAGAAAGAGTAGTCTGATGCTTTGTTTAAAAAGAAAGTACGATCGGTCTATATGATGGGTCTTAGATTCGAATATTTTATCTTTTTTAGTATTTCGGAAGAAGAAGAAAAAAAAACGAAAACCGAGACCATAATGAGATAACTCGCGGTGATAGGATGAACCATGTTGAACACGATCCGTTACGGAATCTTAATCACGATCTAGATCTACGCAGGGGTGGTGGCTGACGAGTAAACCAATGTTGTATTTACCGGAGAAAGGATCACGATGTACAGATATGACGATGAAAACTCACGGTGAAAACTCTTTTGGGTTTCCCATGTCCCTTTTGTCGATCGATCGTCCGTCGATCTCATATAGTCGCGGCTACGGACTCACTTTTTTTTAGGGATGATGGGAAACTTAAATAGTGACAGATATGCATGAATTTATAAACTCGACAAATATACCTTAGGATCAAAACTCCAAGATAAAGATTCGTGTCGAAATAGTATACGCAGGTGCGAAGAGGGAAAAGTCTCGATGGCCCGTGCGAGAAATCGCCGTTTCAATTATATCAACGTTCCTTCGACTTTGATGACACGCTGCTCATCGATACTTTTGATGATTGCCAAAATTCTTGGGATCTCATTCTTACGAGAAGAAATATGAAATTTTTCATAATAGTCAAATTTTTCCCATAAAAAAAAAATTGTTCGTACAATACACATTTATGGATTTGTTCGAATTGTTATAACTTTTTCAAATACTAATGATATAAGAATTGTCACTATTTTAATAATCAATCTGTCATTTTTAAATAAAATGAGTTCTGAATAATTAGGAAACTGCAGATTAATTAAAAAAAAATTTGTATTGAAACAAGCAATGCAGGTAATAATTTTTTATTGATAAAAAATCGAAAAATATTTGTGAAAGATTTATGTGATTTTATACTTTTAGTTCTCGTTTTGATTTTAATAATTTTAATATATTAAATAATGTAATAATGATAATTAATTTAATGAAATAATTAACGCATTAAATGAAGAATTTTGACGAAACGGGTAAAGAACATCGAACTTGTCGACACGCGAGCTACTCGTTTTGTGCTATAAAAGTTTCGTTAGCATCTCGTTAACGAGGAAAAGCATTCCGACATTTTATAATGGACATTGAGGTTGAGTCATATTAAAAGATACGCCCACTATAGCGCGACTATAGGTGTATTGTCCCTTCGCTCGACAAACTGTATAGTACGCGGGATATGAAGAGCGTGCCCCTTGTCCCTCGCTGCTGCACGTGCCTACTTTATAACTAATTTTCAAGCTTATATATATACGCGCCCGGCCTCTCTCTAAAAAGGATGTCCACGGATGGGAAAAAAAAAGTACTATTGTTATTGTGCTGTTTTGTGTTGTGATGCGGAGAGCGAGAACGTTGCGTCTAGAAAATGCGCGCGAGCTACTGAAAAGTCCGTTACAATATAATGTTAATTAAAGCCTCGTTGTTGGACGGAAGACTCGAGTTGTTGATACAAGATGCAGAAATAAAGCGTGGGGTTTACCGGACTCGAGGAATCAAGGGATTTCCAAGAAGCAAGAGAAAAATGAGACGTCTCTGAAATAAAACACCCTCGTATATACTTTTAATACACTTTAGAATTTGTTTCGATCTCATATACAGCAGCGCAGGAAGACAAAAAACTATATACAATTAGAGAAGAAAAAATAATAATAACTCGCGGTCGTTTATCGATTGGCATCGAATTTTGCGAGCATATATAGTGAATAATTGAGGAAAAAAAAGAGCATTAAAGCTCGCGCTCGTACAATACGCTCACCGGAAGTACAGATCCCGCGTTATATCGCTCGCGCTTCTTTCCAGTCTCACGTCGCTAATTACCGTGGTAAAATACCCGATATAATCTCGCTCATGGTTTTACGCTCGAAAGAATATATATATATATACAAATATACATCATAAATATTATGCACGAGGTGTTTCACTGAGAATTCACATGACCCGCAAGTGATGTCTAATTTTTTTATTTATATGTTTGTTATTGGGATTTGATATAAAACAATACGACATCTGGTGGCAGAATTTCAAATCGCTCTGAGGCGAAAAGTTGTTGAAAGCCGAACTATGTTATATTTCTCAAATTTCAATCATCAATATTTAATAAATAATAAAATCTGCACCATTCTTGTTATTTGCAAAATTAAAATATAGAACGGTTTGTAAAAAATTGTGCGATGTGTTTAAATAAGAATTTGGACATTTTTTTTCATAATTTAATTACCGTAAAACGGACTATGACTACGATGAATTTTGGCAATATAGAAAAATTTGAGAAAGTGATTTAATGTAGACAATTCATGAATGTTTTTAATTTCCCTTAATTTCTGTTGGTTTAAAAGTTTGACGTCGTCATACAATATCTGGTTAAGTTAACCTCACCGGCACTGCATTTTTTCAATATTTTTATCATTTTCTATAATGTAATCAGATCTTAAAATTTTTTTTGTCTCCTCAATACTTCTTGAGATTTCGTTTTCACCAGCCCAATCAAAGATTGTTCATAAACTCAACACAATAAAAATAAAAAAAAACGAGTCTCTCAATGCTTTGCCCTAATGTTATGCAGCTTATGAGCAGCCATATTGATTAAGTTCCGCCTACATGTAAAATCTCAATAGTTAATATAAAAACATCCAAACACGATATAATCGTTCATTTTCCAATAAACCAATTTTGAATTTATATAATTATTTATGCATTATTTATCGATTTTTTGTATCTTTTTTTAATTATTTTTATACGTGATTAAAAAAATATATTTTTTTGGTAAAAAACTAAGATATAGATATAAAATAATTGACAAAATTAAAAAAAAAAATTGTTTTATTGACATTTATAGATCGACTTTACGTGGAACGACCTATACTCGTATTGTATATATGAAAGGCACACAATATTATGTATGTGTGTTTTTTTTTCCTCCGAGCGGAAGCTCACGATGCTCAGTCTCGAAGTTGTGTGCAAAGCATTTCAGAGCACAATTCAGTATTCTCGAGCTGCACATAGAAAGAGAGAAAGAGAGAGAGAAAGAAAAACGGAAGAAACTCGAGAAGGATAAGATAAGCGAGGTCTGAATAACCTCGAGTACAATAGCGAAAAGAAAAAACTGTTGCATCCGATTGAAAAATGTAAGTTAGAAAAAAAAAGTGTGAATGTGTACAGGATTTAAAAAAACCGCGCGAGAAATGGAAAGGAAAAATCGACGAGATTCGCTTGATTTACTGTTCGTACAATTACGCATATGTATATACAAAAAAACGCAATAACGATAGACAAGTTGAATGATGGATAAACCGGAAGCGTTTGAGAGTCACTGCAAACCGTGTCCAGTGTATATACCGATACAGGTACCGTAAACTATAAACTTGTCTACCCCGTTGTGCGTGGGCCCAAGAACCGAACGTTTCGTTCTTTCTTTCTCTCTCTCTCTCTCTCTTTTTTCAAGTCTTTTTTTTCCTTGTCCAAGTCACGGTGTGTCTTTCCAAGGAACGACTTCCGGGTGTAGTCGACGCATACGAGAATACTTCGATCGTTATGCAACGATCGATGCAACGATTGTGAATAAATAAGCCCAATAATGTTAATTGAAAAAAAAAGAGTTTAATGTAATTGAACGAGTAACAAGGTCACGAGTGTCCACGACTACAATCAGCAATTTTGCGAGTATTTATAATTGTTTACATGATAAAATGTGGTCGAGGATCCATCACCGTAACATCGAGTACCAAAAAATTCTCCCACGATGTTTTTCTTTTTTCTTATCGAGTGTGAAAACTCGTGATGATATTTTTCATTTTTTTTTTAAATATAAACGAATGGATGAGCACCCCTAATTTAGAAAAAAAAACGATGCTGAATTCCGCGTTATGAGATACAATCGATCGCGTTGTCGGCAGGTACTTGACCCCGTGTGCCGCACGCTGGGCTCTCCTCTCTTTCTCTCTCCCTCTCTCTCTCTCTCTCACAGATCTCGGATTCAGAGAGATGGAACTCGGTCAGGAATGTCGGGCGTTTCTCGCAAATCCGTTGAGGAAAAAAAAAAAGAAAGAAACATGCAGAAACGATGGGACAGGGTTTGATTTCGAGGCTGATAAAATGCGCTTTTCCAAAAATTCTCGAAGATCCAGGTAACAAAACGTAAATCCCAAATATTTCCGGTTGTAAAACCGGAAGCAAGATAAAAGTCAGAAATCAGAGAGCAATGAATCTCGACGAAAAAGAAATGAATGTATTTGACAAAGATTAATGCGCGTACAAACAATACGAGAACGCTACTATTTATCCTCATTCAAGATCTCCGTTATCTCGCGGCAATAAAATCTTGGCGCGATCTTATCGCAGGTTACGTTGGAGCTAATATTTATATAAATGTGCACACACGCGAGAGCACGATTCGTGCCTGTGTGATAATAACGGAGATGAAAAAAAAAGGGCAAAGATGGCCGGATCGCTGGAGAGATGCGTTCTCTGCCGGATGAGACAGGTTGTATCTCGTCCGCGACACGTTTGAAGGGGAGGGGGGAGAATACGTGAAAAAAAGTACGATAATTTGTATGCGTTTTGAAAAAAGTTTACTTACGATATTGGCACGTCAGTTGACGTCCGGTAAATAGTCCTTTGTACGAAAGATGCTCCGATTGGAATCCGAGTCGCGATCTCGGAGTGGAAAATCTCTCTCTCCCTCTCTCTCGTTTGATATCCTTCTATCACACCACGTAACACACAATCACTCTTTCACGGGAAACCTCAGAGTCAATCGGACACTCGGCGAAGCCACGATTATCAATATTTTCAACTTCGATTTATCGATCGAGAAAAATTTTTATAATAAAACGATATAATACGATAAATAAATAAATTCACGATCGTCGCTGCTGCTCACTCAACTCGAGATAATCGCTCGCTAAAACGGGGTAGCTGCCTGTAACCGCTCCTCCGAGCTCGAACCGAGTACGAAAACTTTATTGCTGACGAACCAAACTACGCGTTTTGACCTTCGCACGACTGATAAACATCAAAGATTCCCCGGGTAATGAGCTCTCTCTCTTCTCCCTGTCTTTTTGTTTCTTCTCGCGAGACAAACGCGAGGCATACGATCGATGTTGCGATCAGTTGTCGTAAACACTCGTCGCCATGTTTTTTTGCTACAGTGAAGAAACACCTGTCAATAAAGTTTCGCGCTACCGCCACTTGGCTGCGCGCGCGATCGATTACCATTGTTAAAAATAAAACAATAAAACGGTTAAGCAGCGCCATCTCTCGGTCTATTTTATATAAAAGGGAATCCGCATTACCGACGGACGGTCATATAGATTCTTTTCTTATCGGTATTTTTCGCAATAAACTTTATTCGAATCGAAGTAAATTACTTTGATGAATAATGTTAATTGTCACATTAAAGCGGAAATGTTCAACTGCCAAGTTACGGGTATTCAATTGTAATTTGTAATATGTAAAAGAAAAATTATGCGTAAAAATATTTTTCCCACACGAGTTTTTTCTTAAAAAAAAATTGCATCAATTATAATTTGTAAATTTTTTTAAAAATTAATTATGATTGGAAAATTCCAAATTTGTTTTTCTTTTCAATTGAAAAAAAAAAACAAAAAATTTTTATGAATTATCAATTGTAAATTGTAAAAAAACAATTATGGGTAAAACAGTTTCCTCCTGAGATTTTTTTAAAATCTTTCTTGTTTTCAATTTTTCATAAAAAAAATGTTGGATCTCGTTGAAAAACGACACAGATTTATTACAAACAAAGCGGATACAATATTGGTCTCCGGAAGTATCTCCCAACTGTGGAATAATAAATAAACGAGTATGAGACTATAATATATAATTTAGATATCCGTAGAATGGAAGTAAACATAATAAAAAATAATAATAAGTAGAAACACACATCACAATTGAAACGAGACATGTAAAATACTTTTTCTTTTGTCGTGTATCGAAATAATGGGTATTTCTCATGTCCAGGCAGCAATACATAAAACAAAGAAAAAAAAAACTATCGCTAGAGTTTACAATAGAGGCGACTATGGTACGCGAATAAATAATAGTTTTTAAGTTAACACAAATGTATGTACCCTTTTTATGTATCTATATACTATAT
>JABMBV010050619.1:0-14081 GCA_018906735.1 Mesochorus sp. PSUC_FEM 10030011
AATGATTATATTAGTTCTTTACTTATCAAATATATTTGCTATTGCCAATATGTTTAAATTTGACTTTTTTAACAAATTTATTTGAATAATATTATTAATTTGATTCATTTGATTAATAAATATACAAATGGAGATTCAAAGTGGTTCTATATATTTAATTTTACATTTCAAGCGTTTCTATCGTAAAACGATAAATTATTAATCGAAATTTTAAAAAAAGTTGAAAATGTGAGAAGCAACATCGTCTAATAAAAAATTTCCCAGATTTTTATCCACGCACCAACATCGATTCTTATCGGAATTGAAGATTCCGCCTTGTATAATGAAAAGGCCGAAATAAATCAAACGTATAATATTTCCACGTTCACCGAAGAAATCCCCAAGAAAAAATATTCTTCAATTGATCAAGTTGCTGCATAGCAATTATATATCCAGGTGTAAATTCAGGCTGTTGGTACGCGAGTGGAACGACGAGATGAGAGACCATGAGAAACAGATGGAGGGGGAGGGGAAAGAAGGAGAAGGAGGTAGAGGTGCAAGGAAAGAGTCGGGGAGAGAAGGATACAAACGAGAAGAAGGAGACGGGAAATACGACGAGAGACAAACACGAGTCGTTGCTCCATAGAAGATTCCCGTGTTGTTCACCGGCCGAGAATCTACTCTCTATCTCTTTCTCTCTATTGCCATGACTTTCTGATATACTCCAGTATATTTATACATATATAGAATATATACATATACAGTGTGTATATCCTATATATATATTATGTAGTGTATCAATGCCGAGAGACACCGAAGGACCGACCACTTTTCACGCTGAGCCACCCTGCGGTACACGTATACGGGCATGGGAAAATAAATCTTGCGGACACTCAACAGAAGAGAGAGGGAGGGAGTATAGCGAGTGGACACTGGATGCTGTCACCGGACACGGGTACCAGCGACTGCAACAGATCGCGTGCGTGGAAGAGAGGAATGACTATCAATGGCTGCATTATGCGATATATATACGCGAGTCTCTCTATATACGCTCGACTGCTATCGGACAAAAGGCACCGGTCCAAATGCTTATCGCGCAAGTTACGCCCTTCTGACTGGGGGCCGATGTCGAATACACGCGGATTCACACACACTCACGTGCAAGTGTGCGTGCACTTGTCCGATGGCCCTTTTGCTATAGATAGCAAACTTCGAGCCAACTAATCACTGTATATTTAGCCACGTGTAGCCTGTACGTGGCTTTTGATTGTGTATTGACGACTTTACATGTATTATGCACTCTGGATTAACGAGAAATCCACGAGCATATGCACACACTTTCCTCATGGATAAATACCATGGGCTGGGTCTCGTGTAGCGCTACGTAAGTACACATATGACACAGAGAGTGAAAGAGAGAGAGAGAGATTCCAAGACCAAAGCAGGATGTCTCGTTTTATGGACACAAACTGAACTTTACCTTCTACAAGGCACTTGCCAATAGAAGGTCGCTATGTACGATCCACTGCAGATATATATATTTTCGAGCCATGAAAACTATTCGGCAAAAGCTTCGATCCTGTCGGTCATTACACCAACGGAAAATCTTTTATTTCGGACTACACATTGGTAAAGGATTAAGGTAAAGGTCCTGACATTTTTTATATAATAATTGAAACATATATTATAAAATGATTAAACGAATATTTAATTGCAGATGAACGTTTTGACATGTCGGTTTTATTTTCTATATTTTTACACAATTTTTGAAAATCTTTAATCTTTATAATTAATGTTTTTTTTTTATGATTAATATTGTTAATTTTTCATTCTTAAAGATACGATTTAAATTATATACTTGGATTTCGATGGTTTTTCGATTGGAGTTATGTTTTTTTTTTTGGGATTTTGAGCAACGGCAATATGAGAATATGAAAATAAATGTGAAATCAGAATAAAATAACAAAAATGTGAATTTTTATTTCTTTTCACTTATATTTGTATTTAAGGTGAAGTATGGTGATATGAAAAAGAAATGGTAAAATTCTTACCGTACTCGTAGGTCCTTTTTCAGCGGATAAGCCTCACGGTCGATGCGAGCCCACGCAGCCTTGACCGGCAATGTTAAACATGGAGGGCGTAATGGTATTTCTGTGAAGAATAAAAAGAAGAGAGAAAAAAAATGAGGGATTTCCCATTAGTTCGAAAAGTGGAGAATAATGATTTAAATCAATCTAGCGTGGCGTCTCGGTGCACGCATCACTTCTGCACGATCTCTCTCGGCAGTGCCGAGCTCTCTCTGGGCATCGAATGAAAAATCGTTACGTTCGTATGGGCGTGCAGAAACTATATGCGGCTTAAACATCGGGTAGACGTCCTACAGAAGCTGCAGGTGGTTTGTAATGCTATAAATAGAAGCTCTCAGAGAGAGACCCGATCGAGATACCAGTAGCTATAACCCACGCGAGTACGATCGTACAGTGATGCAGCGGAGAAGGCCCGAGGTGCCAGACATTGCAGTGTGAGTGCGCGAGCTCTTGTATACGCGTGAAACGCGAGTATATGTGTGTACATATAATTCTTTGGTATATGAATGAAATAAATTAAATATATCATTCATTTAATGGGTTCGAACGATGTAACATAGAATTTAATGTTAATCATTGGATTCGAGGAAACGAGAAACGTTCTCATCGATTTCTCTCATTCTGGTAAACTATATGTATAGTGCGAGTTAAATATACGAAAGTTTTAGGATCGACATTAAAAATATTCAATAGTTGGAAGGTTTTCCTTTTTCCAGAATTTTTTAATCCTAAGTATTTTTCAATCGATTTATCATTCCAATCGGCTTTAATCCTAATCGCGGAAGAAAATATTTCGTTGCTTTTTTGTATTCTTCGTTTTTATCTAACGACGATATGAATACTGTATACAATTTTTTTTTTTCTTGTGGATGAGAAATAAGTTAGAGATTTTATGACGCGAATTTCTCAGCGGGGAATTCCGGTTACGCAATCACAGCCAAAGAGTTTCATCTAATAATCGTCGTAATGAAAAGTATACAATCGGTGGGACCACTCAGCAGAAATACATTCGAATATATAGAAATATTATGCAATGAAGGTGCGAGATATATAGACGGAAAAAAGATGGAGAGAGAGAGAGAGAGAGAGAGAGAGAGAGAGAGAAAAGGAGAGAGCTCGCCAGAGGTATCAAAATTGAGAGGAGCTTGGAGTATACTTAGAGTATACTGTGCAGCGCGCTCGTTTTGCCGGTCACCGGAGGAGAGATGCTGGATAGTCCGAGCGGTGGCGGCACGACCGGTGCGGTCAGGTGGCTCGCAAGGACGCGCCAGGCCATTCACCCTTGCATCGCTCTTTCTCTTTCCCTCTTTCTCATCTCATGTTTCCCTCTCTCTGCCTCCCTCCCCCCCTCTCTATTTTCCACGAGCTCCTCTCAACGTGGTTTACTTCAGCAATCTCTGAGGGGATTGGAGACTCACATAAGTGTGCGGGCAGAGAGAAGTGGGATCGAAAAGCGGATCGTGTCGATCGTTCTTACACATTTGACTTCATTTATCTTTATTCCTCCTGCATTTTACCCTCTACGATTATTCGATCATTGAGCTTTTTACCCTATCGATTTCACACATATATTTGTTTATACTTTCGGTTAAAAGTTTGATAAAATTAAGTAAGAAAAATTAGTTCGAGAGTATTGTATGACAATTTAATCAATTTCGGGAGTAATTTTTGTATGATTCGAACTCCCAAACTCATTAATTTTATTTATTCATTAATTCATTATTTATCTATTTTTATCTAAAAAAATCAATTTTTTTACGCCAAAAGTTTAATAAAATTCGTAAAAAACTCAGTATTAAATTAAGGATAAAAAGATCAATATATTTTCGGAATAATTTTTGTATAATTTGAATTATTCCAAATTTAATTATTTTGCCATTTTTTTTAACTGAAAAACAAATTTTCATTGAAAAATCTTATATTTAAATATTGAGTTTTTAAAAAAAATTAATTGAATTTGGTGTAATCGAGCCAGAAAGCTCCAAAAAATACTGTATTTAAAAACATATCTATAAAAAAAGCTTTAATTTCGAATATCGTTTATTTTTTATAATTCCACCAAAGCTCAAAGTAGTGTGAGCCAATATTGTCGAAGAATTGGTTTAAAGGAAGGGGGCAACAAGGAAGAGAAATGCGAGATGAGAATCTTTGTTTTTTTTTTTCGGCAGAGTCGGTGCAGCTCGATCTCCCGCAGAGAACTAATAACCGAGTTCCGTACAACCCGGGCTATTTCTCGATGTACCACGAGAGTTGGATCGAAAAATCGCTCTCGATGTATAACTTTTCTCTCCGTCTCTGTCTCTCTTCGCTCTTTGCTTTCGCCAGAACACCAACACGTGAATTTTGGGGTGGCTGTAAGCGAAGTCTTCGAGTATTACCACTCGGCACACACGCAACCTCATCGCAGAGTCGAGCCTGATAAACCCTCGGTCTCTTTTTTTTCGTCCCAGGAGCAAACTGTTATTAGCTTTCTTTTTCGTAATACTTGTCCTGTCACCAGCAGAAAATAAGAGGAAGTTTCTTAGATACTTCGTCAGGAGAGTTCATGTCAATTCCATGTAATAAATATGAACACGTACATATATTTACACACAGATAAGAGTTATTTTTCTTTGATTTACATAACGAATTTCAATATAAACTACCAGCTGAGAAAAAAATGATTCTCGTATCAGAAGACATTGAAGATTTTGTATTTCGGAAAAAAAAATACAAAAAATAGAACACCGTGTATACCGGTAAGGGTAAAAATCAGTACAATGCTTGGAGCCAGGCATCCGGAGGGCGAGAATTAGTCTCAAGGGTGGCCCCCGCTTCTGAAGAATGAATGAAGCGAGAGCGAGAGATGAAGAATCGTGAGAAGGAATATGCATTTAGAATGGAAGAGCGAGGTGCCAGTTAGAATACGAGAGCAAAGTATTCCTGTGTGTGTGTGTGTGTATGTATGTGTGCGTCGAATCTCTCTATCCTTTTCGAATCAGATCGGGAGGGGAGAAAAGTCGATTGAACATAAATTGAATGATTGGAAGCGAAGGAGGAAGGGAGCACACGAGTGTGCTTCTCGAGGGTTCTTGATTGTTCATTCAAACAACAATCGTAATTGCGTTACACCACGCTGGACAAGGGGTGCGGGACGATTGAGCACAACGACATGCCAATGAATGTAAAATACACAGACACACACACACACACACACATATATATACAAACGAACAAGAGAAATTCCACGTGATTTCGACTTGTAAAGCCCCAACTATTATTTCAAGGGCTGCGGTCGACAGGAGTGCCTTCAAGTTCTTTCGGTTATTGTTTAGCGAGCTCATTTATCACCGATCCAAGAACCGGAGGAATTGTCATTTTTGAAAAATGTATGAATGAAAAAAAAAGCTGAAAAAAATGTCACGAGTATCAATTTTGAGTGAACAAAATTTTCAGAAAGGGAACGAACGAGCTTTGTCAATTAGCGAAATTAAATTCGTTACCGCGCGCGGTCCATGTTAGCGACGAAAGTGCTGCAGCACGTGGAGGGCCTTATTTCGTTCGACATCATTCTCAACTCATACGCACACCTATATATAACGGCCAAAGCAACACACGCTCATTGTTTATTCTTCTTTTGTTTTTACAGCGCATGGACGCTAACGAGCTTGTGGCATACGAGACTCGAGAGGATTTGCTTTTTCATTCTCTTCTTTTTCTTCTTCTTCTTCTTTCATATCGTTGGTCTTTTGTCACGCAATACACGTTCGCAGAGAGTCAATATGTTAGTTCTCCGCTTGGATACTGATTTTTATACATACGTACGGATTTTTCTTCCGGGACCTTGCACGCGGCTCGTTCTTATACATATACGAGTATGTGTGTAGACGTGTGTGTGTGTGTGTGTGTATGTATAGACGCTAATATATATTACGAGGACCTTTGACCTCCCTGAATACGAGAGAATCGTCCTCTATGTTGCAATGTGTAATTACAATTAGCAGGTTGACCACATACGGTTTCGCTTTATGGCAAACACTCCCACAAATACATAAACACACAGACACTCAGAAACAACGTGCTCAAAATGTCCATAAATACCATGGATATATGCGGACGTGTGTCCAATCCATTCATTCGTATATACATTGATGTATCGGCGCACACACTCATGGTAGTATGACGTCAAGACGCTACCGCTCGTCTCTTTGATATGTCCGAAATATAATGCGTCAATAGAGCTGTGACTGGCTACCTATATCCATTTGTGTATATGTTATGACTTATGACGATAACGCCAAGATACAACGGATTATATAATTGCGTTGGTACATATACGAGCTATTCTTCAACCGCTTCATCAATTTTCAGTTTCTTTTTTCAAACGACAATGAGCTCAAGGCTCAACTGCACTGAGAATTGTCATATAGGCGGAGTTTGTGTCATATGGTGGCTAAAAGGGTGTGAAAAAACATATAGAGAGTAAATTCTACCTGTGACTTGGTCTACGTGGGCTAAGGTCCAGAAAAAAAAAGGAAAATTATTATTAAGATAATGTAGTATTGACACGAATTGATAAGTCGTAAAACCATATCATTTAATACGATAAAAAAGTATTGTATGTGCTAATTCAAGTTAAAAACCATCTGTGTGCAAAATTTTATTCAAATCCATTAAACCGTTTTTGCATGATTGAATGACAAACATTTAAACATCTAAACCAACATTTATAATATTAGTAGAATATAAAGTTTGTGCACTTTGCCCTCTCGTGCTCGTACAGTTTTCTGATACCAGATGTCATATCATTATTCGATAGAGCTTCTTGGAACTCAGGATTGGCTTCGACGCTTCGCGAGCGCTCCACTAGATGGCCACCGATGAAGTATCTCGCGAAAAAGAAACGGCGCGCCATTTCCTATAAGAGAACTTTCCTCGTCCTATTATTTAGCCTTTTTTTAAATTCTGCTCTTGATTATACTTATTATGGATACTTTTGGCTATATTTAAACTTTGTAATAATGTTTATAATGTATTATATATTTATGTACAATTGATTTGCGATATAACGCCCCGTGTATCAGATGGCACGAGGTAAATGGGTAAAGATAGAAATACAGTGGTAACGCATCGGGGATGCGAGGCAGGGGTGTGGGCTGGTTGGTCATGGCCCGGTTAGATACATGCACACACAAACATACACGTAGCGCAGGGAAACTAATGATTTGCTTAGTTAATATTTGTTCAGTCACGTGTTCCTTTCAAGTCGCTTCCTAAATTGCGGTCGATGTATTGTAACCGCCTTCTTTGTGATTAACATAATAATGCAAATACAATGACTAGAGAGGATGAGACAGGTTAAGGCGATAGAGAAGAAAGTAAAAGAGGGGGAGAGAAAAGAGAGAAAGCGGGTGACGGTGCGTACAGGCTCTATTTGATCAGGTGAAAATTTCATGATTAGGCGTTGAGCGACACGCTGAATTAAACACCGGTGTATATTTATATTGAGCTCGTATGTGCACGACTAATCATTTGTACATTGAACAACGTTTTTTTTTCTTCCACTCATCAACTTTATATCTTCATATGCTTGTATTCTTGAAACATGTCTCTATAATTGTAATCCCTGATGTGTTTAATATACACAAAACACACACATACATACATATTCGTATTATTTTTCATTTTTATGGCGCACTATGTCGCGACAATGGTTTTCTAATATAATTATCAGATTGGCGTGAAATGCGCGAGTCGCGCACTCGTCGTGGAAAAAAACAAGTGAGGAGTTCACTCGAATGAAGAATCAAATAAAAACTTCTTTTATTTCTATTCGACAGTGTAAGTATTGTGAGAACAAATCATTCATCATTATTTATTATAAAAATTGTTCATTGTTATTAGACGTAAAATAATTAATTTACTTTTCAATAAATAATCATTTTGAACGATTCACCGTATATATACCGCGTAGAAAAAAAAATGAGCAAACTTACTTCAGGAAGTTCAAAAGAAAATACCATTCGTTGACCACTCGAATTGTTCGTTTGAGTTGTGAAAGGAACTATGAAACACGCAAACTAAAGGACATTGTCCAACCCCTCTATCGTATCAAAAGACATTTTTTTATCTTCCATTGTGTAATATAAACGATTGCTATTGCCAGAAGGAAAGAGCCAACCGGAGATTTCTCATTTCCAGGTAATTAATTTACAATGAAACGGTTCTCGCGCTCTTCTTCCCCCTGCGATATATTTATACATAGCAGAGGGGAGGAAAAGGCAGCTATTCCTTGTAACGAGGGTTTCTTATGAGTTTTTCGATCTTTGGGGACTCAAGTTTCTTTTTAACTGCACCGAAATCTAAAGTCTCAATACACACGATTTTTTTCAAATGTTTAATGACTCTCGATTAAAAATTGACGTTATTTTAAAAAGTCTATAAAATTCGCATGAAATTTTAATTTTGAAACGCATTAACCAAAAACATTATTGAGGTGCTTTTAATAATAATTAATATCATTTTTGTATTTTAAAATGTATTCAACGTATATTTTTAGTTATACATTTTTTGAATATAAAATTTTGAATGATAAAATTGTAAATAATGAAATTTTAAATTATACAATTTTAAATGATATATTTTTAAACTATAACATTTTAATTTATTAAGTGTATTGAATTTACCCGGTGTATATCCGGTCTAATGAAAGACAAAGAAAAAATCTTGAAACAAAAATAATTTCAGCGTAAAGAAAAATCAGGCTCAGGTGGCATATCAGATAGAAACGAGAGAAGAATCCCAATCGGCTTTGTATGCATAGCCATAGAATCCTAACACATATGTAAAGAGTGAGAAAGAGAAGGGGTGGGACTCTTGATCGTAAAAAATAATTGAAAGTTGAGGATAGGAATAGGAAAAAGGGCGAGAAGGGAATGGAGACTCGTTCTCGTCTCGTTCGTCGTCGACGACGACGACGACGATCAAAAAGAAAGAAAGAAATAAAAAAATAAAAAATAATGAAAAGAGGAGAAAAGTCCCGGCGAGAACGGATGCAAGCCGGAAAATGACAATCACTAGATCGGACGGTCGAGTAGGATCTTTCTCTCTCTGTCTGTCAATGCTTGGGTCTATGTCTGACGTCGGGGATCCCGAGGGTGTTCGCGCGATCAAGGGTGTGCGATGTGGCATAGGGTTGCAGGGGGAGGGGGAGTTTTGAGGGATGCTGGGGCGAAAGGGAACAGCGTGACACCCTCCTCGTACGTGGAGCTCGCCGCGGGGTCTCGAGCAATGTTATCGAGAAATCCACTCTGGTGCAAGAGTGCCTGCCAACTTCCGACGATCGCAGGCGGCTCTCAGCGAACTTTACGTTTTTTTCCTCATCTCCTCCCTCTTGTTGGTCTTCAATTTACTTTCGTTTAGGTATTTACTCGTCGGCGAAAACAATTCGATAGGGGATCCATAATTATTGGTAGACAATTATTCCATTTACATACTCGAGCTGTTTTTTTTTCCCTCGCGGACGAGAGAAAGTAACCTTTATATTCTTCATTATCTCTCTCGTCCCTCCTACTTTTCTCGGCAATTATTCTTCGAGCGTGTGTCTCGAAGAATATAATAAGCTTACAAATGGTATATATATAACACATCTTAAAACTGGCAGTCCACGGCCCAAGGAAAGAGCATTGCTTATTCTTATTAGTTATTAGTAGCAATGCCTGCTCTCTCGCGAGATTTCTCGAGTACTCGAGAGATATCTCTTGCGAGGCTACTACTCTATACAGACATATACACACACACAAATACCCATACGAACAAACGGAGAAAGGCAAACGAAAAATGGTTTACAAATGTGCGGGAGACCAAGAATGGAGGAGGAGTTTGAATGGGTTTCTTTGAATTATCCAGAGAGGCCGCTTGTTTTGTATAGACACATTATATTATTGCGTATATCAGTATGTGTGAGCTGTATTATATAGTTCATATACACACGTGTGTGCATGTATTTTTTTTCTTATATATAGACACATGATTCTTGCAGACTCTCCATTTTCCTTATTCCCGGTCCAGCAAAGCCTCGCTCGCATTTATCCTCATTTAAATATACGTAATTACAATTTACCTTTAAGATATATACGCAATTAGACCGTATGAACAATTTGTACATACAATATAGGTTTGTTCAGGATACATTGTAAACGCTCCTTAACTATCCTTGATAATTTATCTCAAGTTTTGCAAATCATATGAGATCCACCTGTTAACATTTCAATACTATATATATTAAATGATTTCGACGATGATTAAATCTCGTCCAATCTGATTTTTGATATTCATAATAGAAACGAACATTCGAACGTTATAAATTCGATAATTAATTGCTCATTTGGTATGAGTTTCGAGTGAGCTCGAATTATAATAAAAAAATGTCATTCCAGTTAATTTGTTATTCTGAATTTTGTATACCGTCGAATGTTTCAATTTCATTTATTTTACATCCAATTAAATTTTGTATGCTAAACAATTTTGATAATAATGAAAATGATTGGCTTTTGGTATAATTTTCAAAAATTGATAGCATGACGTTGGATTAATTGCTATGATTATCGAATAAATGATCTTCCAATTAATATTCTGAATGAGCCTATATATGGGTATTTGGATATGCAACTGTTTGTGAGTTCTGAATGTATAGAAACTGAGACGAGATGCACACAAGAAAGTTGGAAGAGGAAAAGCAGCGTTAGTAGTATTTTTCTACAGATTTAGCCGTATCCGCAGTTTCTGTCTCGGTCTCTCTCTCTCTTTTTATCACGTTTTATCTCTGAAGACGAGTTCTCTCTCACTCCGCAGCCTCCTGCACTGTGAAAGTTCTCCCTCCCCCTTTTTTCTCCTCCCCATCCTCCCGTCTCGCTCTTTTTCTCTACTCTCTTGTGAGCCGCTTCTCTCGTCCTGTCATCTTCTGAAAAGAATAATATCTCTCTTTGAAACATTAGCAATTCTATGATTGCTGGCTTTATTTGCTCTCGTGTGCTCTCGCCGCTGCTGGCTTTGGGGTCGCTCACCGAGCTTTCGCCTCTCTTCACATTTCTGCTCTACTCCTGTATTTCTCTTCGACATTTTTCCCCTCATCCCATTGCAACGATGATGTGTACGCCTCGCCTTCTTTTACTCGCGCAACGGGTCGCAACTTCGGCGCCGGACGCGTTGGTATAGTCGTCATCATCGTCGTTATACGAAAAGGAATGGAAGAAAAAAGAAGCAAATAAAAAGCGAGGAAGAAAAAAGGCTCGACTGACGGAGCGCCTTGTTACGAGCAACGCTGCTGAGTATATATAATATTTTTTTTTATGTGTATAGATACACACATTTAACACTCTATACAATTTTCTGGATATAATACAACGTTGAAAGCGCATTATATTAATTAGATATCCTTTTGTTATACCTCGCGAGTATTATTCCATAGAATTTTTCCATTGGCGCCGAGTACGGTCTTGATTAACGCAGGAATAAAAACTTTCGCGGCAAATTGTTTTCGTCACCAGGTCCGACAAATTGGCAGATCACAAGCCCTCGAATCATCAGGACTAATGAACCAATGATCCCAAGCGTCTTCAGCTTCCCTTTTTTCCAGAAGCTGATAATTCATCAAAGAGCTCTTTGCAGCCATTTTCTCACAGCAGCTATTCGCCATTACAGTTCTTTGTGCATCTTCATAAACGTAAGATGAGTTATTATTTACAGTTTTATCACTGGACTCGGAGAAAAAAAAATACAAGATGGAAGCACATTGGCGGTGTCATCCTGATCGAAATTGTATCACGTCTTTATTGCTTTTGTCTCCTCCCATTATTCACATGTCGTTATCACGATTGTTGGCCAAAAAAATCATTGCATCTGTGCATTTAGACTTGTATTTTCAAATAGAGATTTGTAGGCCTTGCAATATGAGACCCTGAAGAAGCTTAAAGAGATCCTTCACGCTGACACCCCAATTATTCTTTTTCCTGTTCTGTTATCCATTCACGGATGATCAGCTCGAAATAAGCAATCTCTAAGTGTCTCACACTTTTCAGTCTGAATGATGTTGGCCGGAAACCGACGTAATATTAAAGTAGTGACTGTTGCTCAGCGTTGCCTTAAGCAATCGCAGTTTCTGCACCACCTTCACGATTTCAGCTCAAAATCCGCATCCATGTGTTTGTACACGAGTATATGTATACACGTTTAACGTATTTGCTCGATCTGCGCTCGCGATCTTTGCTGGTCATTAAAGTAAGTCGTTTTAAATTACAACCTACGAGAACGCGCGCGGCGGCGGATCGGCAGCAGAACAACTCGGCGCCGTGAATTCTGACGTAGACTGATTATACCTTGGCATCCTCCAGTTTTTGTCATAGGATGGTTATTGTCTGCGTGGATGGGCTTAACGACACGATAATCCAGATCATCTTCCTCTGATTCACATGAAAATTCTCTAGCATGTTCATTCAGGTAATTTTTTATTGAAGAAAATGAACGAATAGTTGTTGCGGATCAACTTCGTGTGATTATAAAAATGTAATAAACGAAAGTTAAAAATCAATGATCAGATGGTATATGCCCATATAAATATTAAATTCCTCATCTCGAGTTTATACATATAAACTTTTTGTTTGACCATAACTGTGTGTATACTATATATATTTTTTTTAGATTTAAAGCTTCAACCCCTAACGACGTTTCTTCCTCCTTCCTCTCCCTTTCATTCTCTTTGTACGCGTTTTACCTCTAGTCCAGATGAAAGTATCTTTTTACGCCCTTTGGACAGACATATCATTACCAAATATTGTATAGATATATGCAAAAGCTTTCTCTGTAATATATAAATACGCAGGGCCGGCGTTTACACGAAAGTTGTTTCAAAATTTATACCGCGAATACAGACGGAGTGTATGCGCGCGATGAGAGGAAAAATAAAAACTAAACGTTCTTCCACTGCTAAAAGTTGTCGAGTACTCGAAAATTGTAACTACCAAGCAAAACCGGAATGAGTGGAAAGGTCCGCAAAATGTTAACAGCTATACGAATTTTGTGTTATTTCTCTATTTTGCTATTTCTCTCTCTCTCTCTTTCTCTCTCTTTACTTATAGGACAGTCACGTTTGTGTTATTGCACCACCAGCGTGTCTAGAGCACACGATGCCCATTGCGCTTGGAATCACGAGCGTGCGCGTCTTCATTAAGAAGAAGAGGAGAGCCTATACGAATATATATATACACAACACGTAAAACTCGCCCGGTGTTGGTAAAAACATATAAAAAGCAGAGAGTAGATGGAAGAAAAACGTGGAATAAAAAGGTAAAGCACACGAGGCCCTGATTGCGCGCATACATGCGCACATGTGAAGGCACTCGCGTGGGCCCTAGCGTACACACATACACACACACACACAGAGTAATAACTCTTCTGTTTTTCCCCTTTTCGTAGGGTCTGTATGTATCTCCGTATGTATATACATACCGATCCTCTCTTAGAGCGCGGACTTGCGGCAAGAGTTAATAAAGTGTGTAAAGGGAAGAGACCGACGATGGGCGGGGACCGGCCGTGCTAACCATTCATTCGCGTCCGAAAGAACGAGATTCGAAAGAAAAATAGACGAGAAAAAAAGAGGAGAGAACACAAATAGAAGGAACTACAGTTCCTTTCTACTTCTGTGTTGAGAGTCTGCGCTGTTGCGCATTAGATTAACGTTAAACACACAGTGCCCATCGCCATTCTGCGTGCGCTCTTTCATACACTCATGAAAGCATCAAACAAACCATAATCTATTAAAATTATCGGCTGGAAAAAAGTTACGGGAATTAGTAGATTGCTGCATTTCTAAATTAACATTTCTTTTTCGTCGCAATTAATTTATATTGTTGCTCATGCCACGTTTTTCAAACTAATTAGATCTTAGTTTTATCGAAATTTTAAAAAGTTTTTATGAGATATATTAACATTTTTTTTTAGACTATTATATTATTTTTGATATCATATTTTTCAGACCAA
>JABMBV010050730.1:0-14075 GCA_018906735.1 Mesochorus sp. PSUC_FEM 10030011
ATATATATATAGAGAGAAAGAAAGAGAGAGACGAACGAAGTCGAGTCATGGAGTAGCGCGTGTATCCGAGTGAGAAATAGTCAACTTCCGATCTCACTCACTCCCTGCTCGTCTGTTCTCGCTCTCTCTCTCTCTCTCTCTCTCATGTACTATATCGCCGGAGAGCGAGGAAGCGAGAGCAAAGATCCAGGAATCCCATCAAGACCGTGTGAGCAACGGAGACAGAGAGCGCGAGGCGAGCGAACGGGATAGACGAAAAAAGAGAGCGAGAGAGAAGGAGAGTGTGTGTGTGTGTGTGTGTATGACTACGGTTCGAAAGACTGCAGAGGGAGCGAGCGAGAGCACGGATCGACAGTGAGCGCGGTAGAAAGAAAGAGAGAGAGAGAGAGAGAGAGAGCGCAGCACCGCGGAGACCCATTCATCTTGGCGCGCCTAGCCTCGACGGGATTGGCCAGCGGTTCGTAAGGCCGTCAGCCGATTGGCGGGCTGTGTTTACCAGCTGTGCCAGTAGTTGTCGAAGAGGGGGGGATTGCCCGTCGAGAGACAAGCGGCGCCATTATTGTAAGGGGTTACATTTAGCTGGCCGTGGTGTGTAGTACGCGGCGTTCGGGATAGGGGGCTATAGTACCTTCATGCATGGCCCATAAAGGATTCGTCGACTATCCGAGAAGTACGGAAGAAACGGCTTCTAACACCTGACAGGCCCTGACGCGCGCGCCCCGTGTCTCCTCACAAACAGACGTGTGCATTTTCCCTTTTCTCGTGCGGCGTTTGCTGTTTCCCGCACACCCGTGTTTTCATCCACGAATACGAATAAGAAGAAGAAGAAGAAGAAGAGGAGGAAGAAGAAGAAGACAACGTCAACGTCGCACATCATCGTTAACCACCGTCCATTATTATATATTTAATCTGACGTTGTAAACACATCGCAAAAATTTTGTGTATCTCAACTTTTGGCCGTCGTCATCATCCCAAATTGGCCCGTGCGTTATTTGTGTGTGTGTGTGTATGTATGTGTGTGTATGTGTGTGTGTGTGTGTGTGTGACAAACAGCTGCTCGAGAATCACGAGTTCTTGAACGAGGGGTCCCACCATCAGTTTACCCTCAATCGTCGTGCTGCGAAACATCTGTTTTCCCTCTTTCATCTTTTTCACTCTCTCTCTCTCTCTCTCTCTTTTATCTATTGTTTTCTCTCAAACGAAACGAATTGATACACCATAATGGAGAACACATTAAGAAAATCAGTGTACAGTTTGGAGATTATAAAGAAGCCGAAATAGTCAGCGTGAAGTAGGAACGAGATTATATAAAAAAAAAACAAATAAACAAACAAATCGATCTCACTTTATAAAAGCTATTAACGTATGATCATTGTCGTACTGTGCGATGTGCTCACTTGCGTAAGTGATAATAAGAGAGAGAGAGAGAGAGAGAGACAAAGAGAATTCAAGAGAAAAGAAAAGAGGAAACAAATTGTACGAATGCAGAGCAAATTTTGAGCGAGAAAACGAGACACCAGAGAAGGATAGCGCGAGAGAGAAGAGAGAGAGAGGGAGAGAGCGCAAGAAAGAGAGAGAGAGAGAGAGAGAGAAAGAGAGGGAGAGAGAGAAACAACAAGTGACGGTGGTAAAGGCACCGATAAAGAGAGCCAGCGACATAGACCCGGTTGTCGTGGAGAGGGAGTCATTCTCGCGGTCGCAACGTGGACCAGGGTACCGGCGAGGAGGGGGACTCTCCTCACCTCCGATCACTCTTCTGTGGCTTTGGAAGCGGTGCGTCGAGCGCACGCTGGAAAACGACGCGAGTACCGGGTGCAGCCCGCACCTGGAACACGAGAAGCCCCGTGGCTGCGTTAAATGAGCGCGTGGTACGTTGCGTACAGTACCTCGTGCACGAATATATAAACAAACTGTGTGCCGTTGTTGTTTTACATCGATTATTTTTCTCGTTTTCAACTGGATTACAATTAAATCGTGGTACAGAAATAAAATATCAGATTCGTCGTTGGTGTTCGCGGCTTCGTGTGAGCGCAATTGTGAACTTGTCTATGTAAAATAATATAATAAAATCAAGGAAAACAATAGCAACGATAAAAATAAGAAAACAATATAAAAAAAAACGAGGATGGCGAGGCTCGTGGGGACCTTTTATAATAAGTGCATCGGGTGTTGACGAGAAGTCTCACCCCTTTACTCCCCCCGCCCCCCCTCCTCACTCTCTTCGCTGCCCCTCTATTACCCCCCCGCGTGCGTCATAGTGTAACACATATCGCGCTCGTGCCGTCCAGCAATGAGTTCGAAATTCATAATCGATAGTATGCTACCGAAGTATCATCAGCAATTTCATCATCAACAATTGTTCGCAAGTGCAGCCAATTCTAGTACGGTACAAGCTTGTTCGGGTGGTCCGGGCTCAGCTTCGAGTCTCGAATCGAGCCTATCGGCGGCTGCTGTCGCGGCTGCTGCCGCGAATTACGCGCAGCACAGTTCACCGAGTCCGACGGGCTCGAGCCCCCAACACTCCGGTAGTTCGGCATCAACGTCACCGGCCGCTAGAACAGCGTCTAGTATGTATCCATACGTATCCGCCGCGGCGGCCCATCATCATCATCAGCAACAGCAGGCGGTCGCCGCTGCTGCATTCGGGGCAACGTCATCGATGGTGCCCGGATTCGGTTCGACGGCGGCGTCGAGCGCTGCCCTGGCAGCTGCCGCTGCCGTTGACGCTGCCACTGGCGACAAATCGTGTCGTTATACCGCGAGTCTCACGGGCAACGTTGCCCCCAGCTCAACAGATCCAATGGTCAACTACACGTTGAGTCATCATCATCAGAATGGCGCAACCCCCGGTGGTTTGGTCTCATCGGCATCGGCATCCTCCGCCGTATCAGCGGCATCGGCATCGATGGCCGCCGCGGCACAATTCTACCATCAAGCGGCCGCTGCCTCCGGTGTCGTCGATCCTCTAACCTCGTGCCAGCAACCTGCCAATCCGGGACAACCTGGCATACCGGACATACCTAGATACCCGTGGATGTCCATTACCGGTGAGTTTCCGACTATTAACGCTTCGTTTATATTTTTATCACTATTTTTACCCTTCAATACAGAATCCAAAGCTTATCACTATTGTTTATCGTATCTTTTTTACGTTTATTGTCATCATCAACATCATCGTCATCGTCGTCGTCGTCGTATTTCGTATCATGCATGGTTGAAGCTTGAGAATCCGAATCATGAAACTCGATCCACTATTTTCTACGCTATGTTTTCTTTTTCTTCTTGTTTTTTTTTGTTCTGCACGAGATATCATATAGATATATAACCGTTATAATCCGTGCATCGTACACGACTTTTGATCATGTCCACAAGATTAACACACTGAATGTCGGGAATGTCTGATCTAAAAGTTATGTGCCGTTTGTTATATGAGTATATAAATTCGTTTTATAATTCTCAGGAATGTAACGCGAGCTCTTGAGGCTTGTTAGGAGGACTTAAAAACCCGAGCAATGACTCGGGGACCCGTAACTATCGTCATGATGGCGCTTCATTGCTTGAATTTCTTATTTTTATTTTTGGAATAATGGGCAATAATCATAAAAATAGTAATAACAATAATATTAATACGTTAGCTACAATAATAACAGTTTTTTTAAAATTATTTCTACACATTCTTGCAGTTCTTCTACAATCGCTACTCATACGAGTTTTCATAGTTTAGTTTCGATTTGTATATCATATAATTCAAAGAATTTTGGAATAGAATTGAAAATATTCATGAAATTTTTTGTCCGTCGCATAAAGACGACGCTTATGCCGTCGCAACGGGCTACGAAACCGAATGTTCACGAAAATTCGTAGGATTCTCCATTTGCTTGAAGGACGCTTTCTCATATTCTATATACTTCATCGTGGACGATCACATGCGCCTTCCTCTCTCATGTATCTCGTCAATACATCACTCCGTAACCGCGTAAAGTTTAATGGCAGATCGGAGATATACACGCACCGAGCGTGTTCTTCACGGTGTAAAATTTCTATATCCTTGGCTCGTGGTATGCCGAGGCTATTAATGGAACAGAGCTCTCTCTCTCTCTCGGACTATATAGCAAGAGACAAGAGCCCAATGCATGCATGCGTGCATGGCAGGTTTAGCCTCGCGCGTCCGACGGACAACTTTTCACGCCATCGAGATAACTCCGTTGGTCGAGAGATGAGCGTGGACGCCATTTCTCCATGTTTATATTATCCGCGCGGCAGTTTCCCAAGAAACTTTCCTGTTCTCTTATATTTTTCCATTTTTAATATCTTTTAAATTATAACGCCTCATTAGAGCTTTCGTTTCCACGATGTCACTTCGCTTTTGAAGTCTCGACTAACCGGAAAGTCTATCGCGCGATAAAATATGTACAGTTTTATCATTTACGGGATTGTTTTGTTCGCCATATAATACCGGTACAGCTTCTCACCTGCAAGATCAATTCATACCCATAAATTTTCTCACGTCTCAGTGCCCGAATCCCGACCGTTTGCCGTTCAAAACACGCGGATATTCATTAAATAATTATCACAGCAAAATGGCTCGAGCCCGAGCTGTCCGGTGATAAAACATTCACGAGACCCTTGAGTTATGGATGGCAATATAGGATATTAGCCAGACGGCTTCTACATATTCTACAGAAGATGCACTTAACTGTATATAGAACTTGCTGGCACTCATTGGAGGACCGGGACTATTATGAAATCGCTATTGAAAGAGAGAGAGAGTAAATTTAAACGGTAACTCGGATGAGTATAGTATTACTTTTACCGGTGCATTGTATTGAAACCAATGTTGATGCAATTGTTGATGGACCACGCGTTTCTTCTTCTGACAAAAATCTTCACGAACGTTCCACATACATCGAAAGTTTGCCTCATTATAAACGGGATAACCTTGCCAATTTCAAAAGAAACGTTTGGTGTCGATCACAGTAAACTTCCATCGACAAAGACGAGTCGAGCTGATCTTTATGCATGCGTCAACATCGTTACACCTGCTTGTCATATACCTTCGACCATATACAACTCGAACGCTGCATCAAATTAATTAAAATTATAAACGCGACCCCTCGAATTCGCGAACGTTTGCCTGGCCATTGATTCGACGCGCTTTATCACAATTTTTACTTCCGGTTAGAAGCGCCATTATTATTGTCGTATATTCATGGACTATACGCAATATACCGTCAAAGACAAAGTCTCGAGACGCAATATTCCCTGACAGTTTGTGTATATATACAGTATAGTATATTAGGTCGCGAAACTTCTACCCCATTCGGTACCCCAGCGGTTGTAGAAACGACTTCAAGCACAAAGCTCCTCTCTCTCTCCTTCTCTCTCTCTCTCTCTCTCCTTCTCTCGTGGCGGACTTTGGTGTATAGTCTCGTTAGAAGTCCTAATCTCTCGTCTGAGTTTCTAATTGCGTCTCCGTTTGCGATAGTTAAGCACGCGGACCGTCGAGAGTCGACGGCGTCGGGTCCTCGTTTCCGGCCGTTACCCTTTCCCCCATAAGAGCATGCGTTTTCCGTTTTGTGAATATGTGCATGTATGTGTGTATACGTACATGTGTAAGAGAATAGCATGCAAGCCCGCACCCCTAACCTCTAGACTCCGAGCTCTTTCTCTCTCTCTCTTTCTCTCTCCCTTTCATCTTTGTAGCATATGTATACGTATATGCGTGTAACTACATAGCCAATGTTATTTTCCGACGTCCAATTACGTTTCCTTGTTTCACGTGGTTGAAATTGAAGGAATAATACAAATTCTCTCGTTTTCTCTTTTCAGACTGGATAAGCCCCTTCGACAGAGTCGTATGCGGTGAGTAAAAATTGATCTTTATCGTGCATTATCATAAGAAATCCCTTATCGTGACGCTAAATATCGATTATTATTACGCTCATTTGCGCGTGTAATTAAAGATAAATAGAAACGCGTGTATATGAATATGTATGTACAATTTTTTTTTTATTCTTCTCTCTTTCGATATCTTCAGTAGTATTATGAAGTATGATGGATTTTAGGATTCAATATGGATGAGTGTGTTTCAAAATGGCGGCTCGAAAGAGAATAAAAAGGGGCAATGAGCGTACCCGGCCGAGAGCCAATGTATCGCGAGAGAATATGAAACGAGCAAAGTAAAAAATTAAAAAAAAAGTAGAAGAAAATTAACATTGGGGTAGCGTTCTCGTTCTCGGCACATGTGGCTACCACATTTTCGCTGCACGAGGCAAGAGAGCGAGAGAATGCTCGCCGCGAGTTCTTCTCAATTTAATCCTCGGTATACGTATCGAAAGCGAGAGGGAACGAGCTCGCGGGCCACCCAGAACCGCGCTTGGCTATACGCGGGACCTCGGTATATAATTGGCGTTATTAATTTCCATACACATGTATACACACACATATGTGCACATCGTAGAAGGTCGAACGTATCTTTTTTTTCCAGATTCAAAGATCGAATTGATTCGTTGCAAAAAACCTGCCAAATTCCGGCAACATTATGTGCTATCGAAAACTTTTAATTATAATTGTTTGTAACAAGTATGTGTCTCGAAGAATTAGCTTTTATATACTTCCACTCAGAATGGCTCAAATTGATAATGCGCAAAATTCATTATTAAACTTAAGGGAACCCAGTAAAAATATCGATTTTGAAAAAAAATTATTAAAAAAATTTGTAGAATGGCTCAACCAATCGTTGTAAATAATGATGATGAAGGAAATAATTCATCATAGAACAAAATTCATGCAGTGGTGCATTCTGAATCATGCGCTAAAGATAAAAATCCAACATTTGATTTATCTGGGTATTTATACACCTTAAGGGTTTCTTACCAGTACAAAAATATATTTAATCCGATCTATCTAAATAAAAATATATTAATTATATATTTGTAGGCGATCTACAAAATTTTAAAATAATTTTTCAAAATCGTTATTTTTACGCTGACTGGATTCCCTTGAGTGAAATATAAATATCATGTGTTAGAGAATTGAAAGAAAAAAAAATGTCTACGAGCCATTCACATTGGGCGATCTTGATGAGAAATTTAGTCGGCGTTTGCACGCGGCAAAACAGAAGCTACATGAGAGTTTTGTCAAGCATGAGCATACCGGATAGCAGCTCCAGAGCGAGACGTAAGGCACAATATGGTAAGCCAATACTTACGCTTCTGGAGCACGCGAGAGGCGCGTTTACGTGGTCGGTAGTACCTGTCGTCATTCTCGTAAAGAGTCAACGTGTGTGTATATGCTGCGGGCTATACGGAATCAAGAAAAAGAGAGAAATATATATATATAGATAGAGAAAGAGAGAGCGCATGCAAAGGCAAGCGAGATAGAGCCTCTATCCTGGTCGTCTATCTTTTAATGGTAGGCAATTGCTGGGACACAATGGCCACAGTGAATGACGCGATTAAACACAATTAAGATTTCGCAATAGGCCTCTCTCTCTCTCTCTCTCTCTTTCTCTTTTTCAGAGGCACTTTTTATCGCAATGGTTTGTTTAATTCGTCCGAGGCAATAATTCTTATGGTTTTCGAGCCGTGAACACGTTCGTCGTGTATGAGAGACTCTCCCCAGTATAACGTCGTCCATATAATGTTGTGTTTGTATTAATGCTCTCTTTCTCTTTCTCGCGTAAGACAACACGCACTACCCAACCCACGTTCGCTACTTAATAATTCAAGCTCTTTATAAGACCGCGCTGACTGTTTTCTTTTTTTTTTCTTTTGCCACTTAGCGATCGGCGCCAGCCAGTCCAAATGCACTCTGGGCCAGTGGCGCATATTCAATGACAATTATAAACCATTTGTTTTTCATTCATTTTATGTGGAATTACATTCAGTCGAACGTTGATGAACAATCCATCTATGTGTGATACGTCAATTGTATTTGTATGGTATTTTTTTTTTTAAATCGAGTCAATGGAAATTATACAGATTTTGCTAATGTTCGTTTTCATTTAGAAAATCGTACACCATCCATTTTTAAAAAGCTTAAGAACACGTATCGAATCAATAGTTGCGATTACAAGAGGTGACGATAGAACTGAAAAAGCTTCTGTCGGATTAGCCCATAAAATCATTATGTGCGTGTACTTTGACGAAGAGTTTTGCGCGTCTCGATTGGAAAAATTGCACTTGCACACACATATATGTATCCATTCGATACTTGTAAACCAATCTAAAGGGGTAACAAGGGACTCGTAAAAGCTCAAGGGTCCGTATAAACTTGATACTTTATGGCACAAAAACGTTGATTGCTAAATGTACGAGATTTTTCTCATCGATACGGTTACTATGCTCGAGTTTTACAAATTATGATCAACGTCTCGCTGTTATTATTGTTTTTCCATTTACGTCAGCGAGTTTTATAACGAGTACTATTAGAAAATACAAAACAAATAGAAATTTTCGTTCATAATTTAAAAAAATTTGCAGAAAAAAAAATCTAAATTTGATTTTTCATGTATTTAGAGAAATGCTCGTTTGAAAGAAATTAATCGGGGCACTATAATACAGAAGAGTGATACATAAGCGAATAATCTACCGAAATTGGGAGAGGGTGAGGCGCCATCTTCTCACCCCCTATTTTGCATAATGGCATTCTTGAGCTTTTATCACGATCTATATAAATGTGTATGTGTCCGGTACAGTTTACGCATTATCCTCCGCATACACACATATATATATATATATAATTCACACATATACACGTTAGCGGCTTCTTTCGCATCGCGGTGTTCCCATTAACCTCTTTTGCCCATTATACTCGTGCCCGCAACACGCTCGTTTCCTTTATTTATTATTTTTCCACTCCTTCGCAACACTCGCCGTCTTTCTTTTTCTTCCGACCCCCCACCGCACCGGAGTGCTCGACCTATCTCGGGCTTTCTTCTCCACCATTTTTTTTTCATTTTTTTTTTATGTTAACCTTCTTTTGTTCAGCTCTGCTCGCGGTCCAGCCAAGCTTCGTTTGTTGCACCATCTCTTTGTCCTCGCAATCCACCCCACATTGAGGATTTAACGTTGTGTCCTTGTCGGTATATGCGTTTGTATTTCAAGATATATATATTTTACTTTGATCATATGAATTTATAATTTTTCGTTTTTGGATAGAAATTCAAACGTAAAAATAAATCATTGATACTGCTCGAAAGCCTCAATAATGTCAGGTCGTATCTTATCGTCTCAAGAGACATTGCTTGTATATATAGTTCCGAAAACATATTTAACAACATGGCGGATCGAAGGGGATCAGGCGAGCGGTGGTGGACACGTAGAAACGATAGATTATCCTCGCGTTCATCGTATACGCTGTCCATGACAGGGCCGAAAACAGCCGGACATCACTATGGAGAGAGAAAGAGAGAGAGAGAGAGAGAGATAAATGAGACCTTGGGGAGAGATTTCGAGGTTGTATGTTGTGTATACGTGTGATAGGGCGCGAGAGTAAGGACGAGGGTAACGTCAGGCAAGATCTGGATTTTCGGTGGTTCGTTTGTGTGTGTAGATATATATCGCACTCACCCTCTCTCTCTCTCTCTAGCCACGTCGGAGATAATGCATAATTTATAATCAGTCCGATTCTGGCTGAGTTCGATGTTGCTTCACCGTGGGTTCTCTCTCTCTCTCTCTTTCTCTTTCGCTTACGGCGTTGCATTTAGAAGGCAGGAGAATGGCGCAAAGGAGAATCGACGACCGGATTCTCCTCTCCGCCCTCCGAAAACGCTCTCGCGAGCACCGAAATTCTCATTAGCATTCGATGATGGCTGCCGAGCGGCGTTCTGCAACGTTCCGGTATATTATTCACCGTTTTTCAACCGTCCTAGCCGAAAAACCCCCTCCTCTATCATTCGTTCTGGCTGCGTCCTCAGTCATTTTCGGACTTTCGATTTTTTCTATTCTTTTATACTTTTGGCTAACCCTCGTCACGTATATTTATTTATAAATATATATGTGTATGTGTATCTGAATTGGAGGGGCTTATAGTCCGCCCTTGCTCTTCAGGTTCATTCAAGTGGCGAATAGATAACTTTCTTTCTCACCCTATGTCCACTCTGCCTAGCCACATTATATAGACCCTATATACTTTCTTTTTCGGCGTATCCAACGCTCCTGATCATCTAAGAGATGGCCGCAAACTCGCCCGAAAACGTCTGGAACCAATCAACGACATCTCTTCGCTTTTCTTCTCGCTCTTAGCCCGTTTCGGCATACACACACACACACACTTATATATAACTGAGGACACATTCCGAGTGCGAAGATAATTGATGGGACGTGTGGATAAAGGATCGGGCCTGATTGAAAAAAATTGGTGACACATACCCACGAAGACTCGATGAATGGAAGATTAATCCGAAATGATGAGCGTTAGTTATTCTCACGAGTAGCTGGATATTGACTGCGTATATTGATCAAAGATGATAGCACGAATTGATGTATAGAACCATTTTTACTCATAACAAAAAAAATAATATATTGCGGAAATTTATTATAATGATTTCGGTAAAAAATTCGGCATTGTATTTCTTTTTAATATATATATTGCTCATTCCCGGTAATAAATGTCTCTTAAACGCCGCACGCTATAAAAATCTAAAGCCATCGTTATTATGGCGTGAGTCAAAGGTCGAACAGATCCAGAACAGTTCGTCTACCGAGGATTACCTGTATATGGCAAAAGTCGTAGCTGCTGTTTCAGCTAAAACTGTGCTAGTAGGTATACACTGATACCTAGTTCAGAGAGCGCGAGAGGGAAAGAGATAGAGTCAGGAAGTCCCGAAGGTGGCCCCCGGTCAGGTCAGAATCGTGTTGTCACAGAGATTATTGAAACTGCAGTTTTATGGGGCCTTAAAAGCAGTTTAATTGCCGTTATATAAGTGTTTATGTGCTGCCAGGTTTGTGTGTGCCTTCGCCCGTGTGCCACTACCCTAAACGTTTATTTTATGGTCATACGAAGCGACCGAACGAGAGGCGGCGGTGGGATAGCAGCGCGAGGCGTATATACCCCGTTGTCGCGTGCCGTAGCCATCATATACGCCCGAAGACCCCGACGAGTTCACAAAACCACCTTATACCACCACCTTTCTCTCTCACTCTATCTTTCTATCTCTCTTTCTCTCTTTTTCTCATTCGTGTTCGACGTGTGTCGAGATCCTCCTCGTGTGTCCCCTCCTCCTCCTCCCCCCTATCTCAACACTGGACCGCTGAATCTTTATATCCGCGTTGGAAAGATGTCCTCCGTAAATACGCTATGGTATATCCGGATGAGCATCGGTTCGAAGATTTCATTGATTACTTTATTTTTTTTTTTTTAATACTCATTGCACTGTAATAATCAATATAACGTTAGCTCTAGATGAAATAAAATGTATTTCAAACATTTTTCGGCACTCGAGAATTTTGTCAAAAAATAAGAACGAACCGTGTCGTGCCTCGAGTGAAAAAGGCATTTTTTTTTTAGAAAGTCAATGCAACCCCATCACTCTTAGCCTTTTTTTTTAACTTTCACTAGAAAACGTTTTTTTTCCTGGCAAACTCCACGGAGACGAGAAATAGTTTTTTTTTTCTTTTTCTTTCTTTTTTTTTACATCGCGTCTTCAACCCAACGCAACTTTCTCCGCTTACCCTTTGTCAGTAACTCGCGAGAGCGTGCACGTCCAAAGGGTAGCAATAAAGTTTTACCTGATCCAAGAAAGGGCCCACTGCGGAAAAAAAGGAACTTCGTGAAATTTGACGTCGAAAAATATTTTCTCTTTCCCCTTGCATCAAGGGTTTGTACATTTTTTTTCAACTGAGTGAAAGTAAAGGCTTCGTACTGAACGATACGCCTCAAGGGAGGATCAAGTTTTTGGGAGCCTTCAGTCTTATTTCGGTCTTCGATAAATTCAGGTGACGATACAACCGCGCTGTCGCGTTCCCCATGAGAAAAAAAAATTAATAATAAACAATAATATTTCGTCGTTACATTTTTTTTCATTTTCATTATAACAATAACGTGATTCGAAGTGCGTAAAATTATTTTTTTTTAAATTATCCCGTAAGCATAAATAAATGTTTGAATCCATTCCACTTTGTTGGGTTTCTCGTCGTTCATAATATCAAGAATTAATAACTTTCGTGTTGTTGGTAAAAAAAAGTACAGCAGTTTTACTCGTCCCACCTCCCCTGATGTTTCACGTTTATTTTTCCTTCATTTTTTTTTTAATGATCATTGTCAGTACCTATTCGCTGTTGTATATACTCGTGTAACTGGAAGTGCGCAATTATTATATCGTGTGCAACTCGTGCGCACCAGCCGGACCAATTTAGTGTAGTAATATCGTGGTCATTATCTGTCCGTGGTTTCCCCTTCGTGCTTGCCTCCATAGTAAATATAATACAGAGATATATAGATATATATATACGGTACGTTCGCCATCGTGGTCGAAAGAAACAATTTTCGCAGCAACGGGGGCATGGCTTCTCAACATTCGCCATAGTGAATTTCTCAGCGCTTGCAACGTGAGAGGCTGGGTGGTGGACATTCCAGTCTGTTGGCGTTTGTTCGATTATATATATATCTATATATCGACGAGGAAAAAGATGGTAGATCTTCGAGAATAATCGAGACAAGACTGGTGAAATTTTTCGTGGACAAGGCAAAACCGAGTGAGTAATCGCTATAAAAACTCTCCCGTATCGTATATCGTGTGAGTAAGTGAGAAAGAGCTTTAAATCGGGACGGATAATTTTACAGACTTAAAGAGATAAAAGTTACATTTATACGTATATACATATATATACGTACATTTCTGGAGGAGCGTGCGCCTGCGATTATGGTAATAGAACGGCTTATTTCAGGCCTCCACGAAATGGCTATCGACTACAAATGGCTGCCATTCGTGTGCTCAAGAGACTTGGGACTCTCTGCTTCTGTCTCATTTTCTTTCATCTCTTTCTCTCCCTCTCTCTCTCTCCACCTCGTCTTCTTTCACTGAGCTCTTCCTCGCTCTCGGTGCTTTGGCACACCGTTCGTCGCAATTTACTCAATCAAAAACTTTTTCATTCCTTTCCCAAATGAGCCAACACAGCAGCTATAGAGATAAAAGGTCTTTCTCTTTCTCCGTCTCTCATCAGGATACGCAGAGAATTTTGGCGATGAGACTAACCTTTTTTGCATATCGACGACTCAACGTCAGAGAGGCGAACAGGCTATGCTTTAACGAACTTCATACATCCACTTACGATATAAATTCTTACGTATATTTATATGTATAACATTGTACGGTTTTGGCAAAGATTCTTCCTGCTACTTGGCATAACGAGCTTGATAGCGACCTTAATTTATATTACACATTAGGCACATTAACAACGAAAGACAGAAAGTGTTGCTGAATATAACAATTTATTCGTCGTTATCATTTTAATCGCGTCATTCTCGTTTTTTCTTTTTGCTTTTCCAACCGCAGAAGCTTTTGCAACGTTCGAGCACACTTGTATAGTTCTTTATTCTTACCAGTGATGCTGATATTCGTGTATTTCGGTCATTAAACGAGAAATTTTCTCTAATCTTCGCTCAGACAGCCAACGGTAGTATTTCAAAGTATATACTCGCGGATAGAGGACTCGTAGATGTATACGGGTGTAGATGAACTCGTCTGGCTCTTATCTCTCTACGTCTCGCATTTAATGTTGATGACCTCTCGTGGGAAAAGAAATACCAGTTGCGGCATTCATAGATTCTCTTAATCCTCCGAGCCATCTGAGCCATATTTGATAGATAAAATTACACAGTAGTCAGATACAGAAAGTCATATTTCTCTCGTCTGAAAAATCATCAGTGTCTTGACAAGTACTTGTCAGGTTATAAAATTGATAAGAATAATGCCTATTATTTCTTGATATCTCGTATTTTTTATTATCGAAAAATCAAATACATCAACTCAAAAACTAATAATATATAACACAAAAAATATACAAATAAAGTAAATTAAATAACTTTGAACAATGAAACTGATGAGTAAAAAAATAATTTCAATCGAAATG
>JABMBV010050841.1:0-14074 GCA_018906735.1 Mesochorus sp. PSUC_FEM 10030011
TACTATTAAAAAAAATATATTTATATAAATTTTACGTTATCAACTTCATTAATTATCGATTTTTTAAGTGAAAACTGGTTAATTGATAACTATAGGTATCATCGTTGAAAAATAAGAATGGATATTGCACATACCAGTTATTCAATGAAGCTCATTAGACCTCGCTAAAGTTAGAGCATGAATGTAATGAATGAATATCCCGGTATAGAAAATGATCCTCGCGTAACGACGGAGAATTCATGGTTATAAACGAGTGTAGGGCATATTTCCATCCATACTAAGGATTATATTACCACGCCCGGTCCGCCAACCGCTAATAAAGATACGACATATATATGTATATATATGCTTAATTGAAAAACAAAATGACGTAGCCTGTGTTACCTTCGCGTTTTGAAATTTTGCAAGTTACGCCCTTTAATAGTTGCAGGCGTTGAGATACATATAAATGAGACTTTCTACCGCAAGAACTCGTGCAGAGATAATAGATTTCTACAAGGACGAGAGAGCAGACAAGTTGAATGCAGTGAAAGAGAAAGAGAGAGAGAGAGAGAGAGATTGAAAGCTCAATTAGATCGAGACTGACGGATACACAGCCAAGCAACACTTACTCATTTTCTTCTTTCTCTTTCTACACCCATCTCTTTCTTGTCCCGCGTGATTTGCAAAAAGATTTCAACGGCAAAACCTTCCGCGAGTTGAAGAAGCGAGTGAAGGATACATTGGATACTAACGCGATTCAAGAATAAGATAAATTAGAGAAGACAGAAAAGAGCGAATACATATATACTATGTACATTTCTATGTTAAAAACGACGGATTTAATTATTCTTTGGAATTCGTTAATCTGACTGTTCTGCGGTGATACATTCGTGAATAATTTTCCATTTTTAAATATGTATATACCAATAAATCAGTCATTTAATTTGAAATTTCATCGATAATTCTTGTTTACTATATTGTTTCATCCGCTACAAAAATCTATGGTGAATATTATTTTTAATTACGAATAATAAACGGCCGATGAATCTTTCATCGTTATTAAAAAAATTTCGGTAGCATGAAATACAGTTTCTTGTCTTAATATTTGTCTTATTTATACCCATCACCGTTGAATTTTTACCTCATTCAGACAGTTCCAATTTTCACGATATTAACACTGACTCGCTCAATGCACTTTTTTCATATGCATATATACATATTTTATCATTGTATTGATAAAATCTATGTATACATATTATAGTCTTTATCTATACATGCTGCGGTGTGTACCCCGTTGTCTCATGGAACTATGAAGGCGGAAGTTGGAACAAGATTCATTGTACATTCATGACCACTTCTCGTGGCAAAGTTGGACAGCACACAGCGGCGCGCATACCGGCGTTTTCTGGACCAAAAGACATTTCTCACGTTATGGGTGCGTCACTGAGGCGAAGATGAATTTATACGTATCGTATATACGTATATAAACTTTTCATACAACCGAGAGAGGACAGAGAAAAAAAGAAAACGACAAAATCTGATCACGCTTTGCACGTATAATGTCGGTAAAAACAGATTTTCAACGATGCGAAATAATCCCGCGATACAATGAAGGGGTGAATCCAATATTAAAGTGTACTTTCAACGAAAAATAATTTTATTCCAGCTGTATATTAAACTTGCATTTAGACCGTGAATTCTATTAAAAGTAGAGATTGCTACGCAAACTTTATGTTTTTTAATATACCTTTTGTTTAATTTTAAAAAAAAGAACGATATTGTATTTTCTCTAGGTGTTAACCATCTGACAAATTCTCCAAAGAAAAATATGTAATTCCTGTATACGGAGAAGATTAAAAAAAAAATAAATCCCGGATTATATGTCAGATATATATATCGATGAATACATCGATATTCAGTGAGGAAAAAAGACTTATTCCAAACGATTTGAAAAGCAGAGTAGGGCCAGGATTGTGACTTTTTTTTGCGCCGGTTGATATACAGCAAAAAATCTCTCGTTTCTGGAAGATTGGTCCATTTGATTTCGCACGGCCACTCACAAAAGAACTCCATCGATCGCTCAGCGTGAAATGAGCCAAGCATTAGAGGTGGCTTCCATTCATTTGAAAATTACAGAAATGGTCCACCCATGTGACTTTCATCCAGCAGAAGTGAGAAGTGAATTGTGAATACGCCATCCACTTGAGACGAGGGTACGATAAGAGCTTTTTACCACGTATTTTCAAGTACAACTTCTGCGTTCATACGTACTTATGTAGGGTATAATTATTCCCGAGTTCTCGTATGTCCGACCAATGTGGACTCGTTCTACTTGTTTCGCACTTTTCATTGGGTTCATGCTATTTATTTTTTTTTTAGTTTTCTCATTCAAAGCTGATGAAGATTATTCTTTCGAGCGATTAATTATTATTAACAATTATCATTTTAAAAAATGTTCTCAATTTTGTTTAAATTAATTTTTAATACCATTTAATTAAAAATTTTAATAACCAAATAATTCCAATACTGTTTATAATATTTGTTAAAATTGATTACGTAATTAATTAAATGTATTATTCTCTGTTTTTATTTATAAATTTTCATTTATGTATTTACACTAATAACCCAAAATTTAACATGTCTGACTGATGCTGACCTGTTCTCCTTGCACTTTTAAAACTTTCCGTAAGAGCACAATTAAAAAAAAATCTTATTGAATTCTGAGTGAAACAATAATTTCTCGAGGTTTCTTCAAATTTTTGACTAATTTTCACGTTTATTAGTACTTCCTAAATTTTATTTTATTTTTTAAATTGCATTCAATATCATTGAATTAAATGTATCTTTTGGATAAAATGTACGAATTATTGCAATGAATCGATAACATAGTTTGTACAACGTTTAAAGAAATATTCGGATATATTATTGCTAAGAGAATATACAATATATATTGTGAATAACATCAATGGTGTGAGAAAAAGAATTGTGATTATGTGAAGAAAACTCGCTAGAACGCGACGTTATATCATCTCCGCGTTCCATACGAATGCGATGTAGTTTCCGTAACGATAATTCACATTTCGATACGTGACTGAATTTTTATAAGAAAAACTCACCCTTTTTTTTACAGCGAGTGAGAGGGAAACAGACAGGCAGACAGGCAGACAGAGACAGAGAACTGCACACAAAAAATGTGATGGAACAGGAGGGCACTTGTCCTTATAACGCATTCAGGACACGTACGAAACACGCATGAACACAAGAGCTCGATGAACGTGGATAAACTTAAGGAAGCGAATACTAGAGCCATTGCACCGCATTGCATCTCCCAAATACATGCAATTTCTCAGCTTTTTACCCATCATTTTATAGTTAAAATTCATAGGATGAAAAAAATATAGCGTTTGAAACAAATACAATTATTGAGGCTATTGATGCATCGCTACGAAAATTCAAAAAAGCAAAAACAAACTTTTAAACAATGTTCGTTCGATACATGAAAATTCTTTCAAACCTTCAATAACACATATGATTCATTGATATATTTTTTTTTAAATATGATTTTATATCGTCCAAATAACGGAAAATGTATATTTTTGACGGAAACAAAGCTTTTTTTTCATGAAAGCTAAATATAATATAGATCAGTAAAATTGTAATGGAGCTGAAATATGATTCGGAAATTCATGTAACCTGGGAAAACCACGCGCGAATGGTCGGAAAAGCTTTTTCGTAATTTCCTTGATGAACCAGACTCTCCAATATGGTAAATTTCTCTCTTTCTCTCTCTCCTATTCTCCTTTCTCTATGACGTTATTCTGCTCCTTTGTCCTCATCACTTCGAGTCACTTTCAATCTACCCTGTCAGCCGATGCGTCTGCTCTTTTGCCCTCGAATCCGTAGCTATATACCACAACGCCACAAAATTCTTCCATTTTTATCTCTGCTTTGAGCGTGACGTATACCGAGTAACAGTACCGCGATGGTTGAAAAAAAATGGGATTGAAACCTTTATTGACTTTATGAACGAACGGGTGAAATATCGAGGAATTTTCTAATCAATTTACCCACTTCGAAATCTTGAAATACATACTTGTTTACAAAAAAACATGTACATAGCTGTATTTTATAACATTTTGAAAAATAAACATACAATAACCAATACATGCTACCCATAAACAAATTTTGAACGATATAGGACTGCAGATATTGTATTTCGGATATATGCGGATGAATACGAAAGCGAATATTATTTTTGTTTACTTTTTATTTTATCGTCATCACGAATTACATATTGAATCGTCATTGAATAAACAAGAAACTAACAAGCGTTATTGGGCAAAATCCGATGGATCTGAGTTCAAAACGTATATAAATATAAGGCATTTTGTTTCATTTTAACGCGAGCTCCCGTTATGTAATGAAAAAAGAATTAAAGTCGTATAGTTTCCGAGTTCAACTCCTAGAATTTATTTCCAAAAAATTATTTTCTGAATTCGAAAAAAAAAATGTTTGTATATTTTCGATAACTGAGTTTCAATGTATCAAAATAGATTCTTTTTTTTTCAAAATGTAAAACTTGTTGGCCCGGAAATTTAAAATATTTTGTACATATAGCGGACTCCATACATATTTATTGGAATTGCCCAAGAATATATTTCTCTGGTTTTCCTCACGGATTATTCCGTTACATCACATTTTTTAGTTTTGTTTCGATGCCGTGTATGTAACAGATTTTACCAGATTTCTAGAGATTATATTTTGCAATTCTTTTCGCCAATACACGATTGACACATGGTATGTAGGTGTGTATACGTCTACCCGATTGAACGCGGAATAGAATATATAACATAAAACAGCTGTCACAACCGATTCACTGGTTTTGGTTTACCTGTCAATTGTTCAGAGGTGACCGTGCATACGAGAAAGCTCTCGCTATCGTGAGAGCCCACTGTATATGCATCCCCAACCCTTATTTCTCCCCGTGCAACAAAACGTTTCCCATATACTAGTTTATGCTAGTTCGCTCGCTGGCTGTTTGCCCGATAACGTCGCTGGTGGTCCATCCAACCGAGAGAGTGTGTTTACGGAATAGGTATGGGCCGATCACGATCGAAAACGTGCCAGAACAATTGTCGCTATATAGCCGTCCTAAATGTATGTCTATGTACGTTTGGGTGCATTACACATGGGTTTCACAATTGAAAATTTCGTGTAATTCCACGTGACAAACTTCGTTGAATGTTCCTCGAATAATTATTATGTCCGCAACGATTACAAACGAGCTTTATTGAGGTGATTCCCAGTCGAAAATCAATTGAATTTTCGAATTATTCACGAAAACCTTAAATGACCTTATACTTTGTTATTATACGTTGATAGATCGACAGTTTTATCATCACAAGAGATACAGTTATGAACTGCTGTTTTAGCCAAATAATAAAGACACGTGTCGATACCACAATGAAGGCAAAGTATATACCCGCCTGTCTATTAGCTCGCTATTTGATTGACTCTGCGACAACAGCAAATGAGAAAATTTCATAACCCGTCATTCTCTCGATTGACGCGCTAATGAAAAAGCATGTTAAAATACAAGGTTCGCTTAAATTTGTGCCAAGGTGATCCTAAATGATTTAATAGAGCTTGGATTTCCTGAACTGAGAAAAGGAAATGGCGGATACGTACCAAGGACGGTCTTACAAACGTTTTCATTTTTTTTTTCTTGTTTAATTATACTTTTAATATCGTCTTTCTCTTTAACTTTGTACACCAACTATATCGTGAATCTCTTGAAAGGCAGTGGCATATATAGTGGTAATGCGCCCAGCTCATATCCGGTGGATCCGGGTTCGATTCCCGCCGACATCAATGGAAAAAATTCATTGATGTCGGCGGAAGTGTCTTAATCTGTTCTCTTCGTGGTTCGAAACCCACGAAAAATTGTAGGTTGGTAATATAGGGAAAAAGTGTGGAAAAGACAGGAAAAAAAGTGTGTAAAAGATAGCATGTAAAAAACCCGAGAAAGCTGTGAATGTAAAACTCCTAACCTACCTACTATATCGTGAATCTGTGCTGTTTGTTAATATCTGCACAAATTGGCTAAATATAAAAGCAAAAGCACCATATAATAAAACACGATGTCACACTACAAGTAGTGAACACAAATAATATACCACTACAAACCATTCAAATTAGGAAAAAAGTGGAAGAACAAGAGAATTGAAGTTAGAAGACGATGAGAAATAATAAATTAAGAGCGAAATAGATCAGCATGAAATATTAATTTGGCTGGGAAAACAGAGAATATAAGAGATTTATTATTAATCGAGAAAAAAAATTATTCTAAAACGATTACTTTGGCCTTCGTCAGTCGAATTCGGTCTTAACAACTTCAAACTATGATACTGCTGTCTGATTGTCCCGTGTAGATAGGATTAACCAATTGAATAGCAGAGCGATACATGATCTGAAGTTTTCGACACAGTTTCGAAGTGCTGCAGTCATCAGTTCGATGCTTTTGGTACCGAAAGTGCTCGAATCTCCTAAGCATCACAATAGTCGCATTGTAGTCAAAGGAACAATCTTTTTGCATTGATAATCGCCTAGAAATCCGATTCGGAACTACCATCTATATATACTTTATAAATGTAGATAAGGGATAAACTATTCTCAAAGTTCACATAAACCCTGAGACGTAAATAATGACGGGGATTTCAGTGGGCTTTGTGCCAAAAACTACTTCATGAGAGTTTGCCTCGAACTCGGTTTTGAACCTTTCTGCTTTTTCTCTCTTTCTCTTTATCTCCCTGAACTCGATCGCCGCATCACGTATCAATGAATTTTCTTTACGCTGCAGTAAAATTGCGATAATTTATATATATTGTATAATATTCACTGTGAAGTTCGAGAAAGTCAATCGAACGTAGTTTTATAATGATTTTTCATAATTTTCGTCTATTCAACATAGTTCCCGAAGAAAATAAAATCAATGAAATGGAAAATAAAATAAAAGTGAATGGTTATTTATATTTTCATAATTCACTGAATTTTCAAAATTATATTGCATTTATATACCTCGAGATCATTCTGAATCGATCAAGGCTCCTATTTCCAGCTCAATTGTATGTACCATTGCGGGCATTGAGTCAAAGCGTACTGTAATAATGATCATATATATAATCTGAGCCCCAATATTCCATTTTACCGCATCGAGCTCTGGGTAAGCCTGATGCTTCTATCCACAAATTTCCTCGTTATACACTTGCGGGTATTCGATCGATCGTGACTTTAGTGTAATGGTCGATTCGATTAATTGCCTGTTCGCAGTTGCAATCTATACTGCTACCGGGCTCATATACTGCTGTATACAATCGTCAACGTTTTGGGAGGCATTTGCTATAGCCTCTATATATATAGGGAATATGAACCGCATAATGGGGAGCTTTCTTGAGATAATTCATTGGCTTTAACGCTCCGTTGAAGACAACGGTGCTGAAAGAATCGTAATTAAGTGGATATTCAATTACGACCATTGGTTCATTCTCATTATTTCCTTCGATAATATTTTAATTAATTGTAAAATTAGAATTATCGTAAATTTAGATAAATTGTAAATAATAACGATCAATTAAATAAAAATTATACTCTCAAGTAGAGCTTTTGAAATATCCGAGAAAACCTTTTTCCGATTTCATTCAAAAACTGATAACAACAATACGATGAGAAAAAATGTTGAATATATAATAAAAAAAGGATTTTTTCCCGAAAATATGAATTTTCACTCTATATTCTTTTGTATTTGACGCGTGTATAGGTAAATATGATCAAGTTGATATTGGTCAAAATCACTCTTTTGAATTTAGGATAAAAGCTTGTAATTTTCATTATTAACTGACTAGAATAATACATTATAATTAACTATAACCATAAAATTGAGAGATTACTGATGTTGACTCAAAATTTCAATCAAATTATTAGATTTGGGCCTCTGACTATGAGTGCAGATCCCAATTTTAATTATTTACAAAAGTTGATTGAAATCAATATTCGTATAAGCGATTACATGTATGGTAGTAGCGTTATTTGTAATGAGCTTACACGTATGTGTATGCATTATATTAATATTAATCGTGAAATATACACATATATCCCATTCTGTCGGAAAACACGCGTTCAGCATATTGTATATTCTATACATTTTATAAATAGGCTAATAGCGATCTGCTCTCTTTTATACGGTCATTTTATATGTTGATTATATATATTAAAAAAAAACAAACCGAAAAATTAATTAAAGTTAATTTTGAGAAACATCATTTTCTTCAATTATCACTTATAAATTCTTTCTCATTGACCATTATTCATTTGCTCTGTATGCTAACCACCAAATGAATAGTTGACTATAATTACAATATATGAACTTTACCTTTCTCGCATTTTCCAATAATCTGCGAGTTCGCCCCCTCATGATATCCGCCAATATTGATAACTATCGTATCACATGTTTCGACTGTTTTATAATTAATTATTCTACATTATATATATACATCGATAAATATATAGTGAAATAAAACCCACGCGCCATATGTACTATAATTGAAGTATTTCAGGAAAATCGAGATATAAATTGAAATATTCATGGAATGATATGCGAAAATGATGGTTTTTAATTGATAGCCATCCGTAATCAGCTTCACTGTCATACTGACCTTTTATTTTTTTTTCTTTCTTTGATATCTAAAGTTCAAAAGCTTATAAATAATTTGGAATTCACGGAAAAAAATATGCATGTAATACTGCGTATCTCGAATAAATATCGTGCGGACTCTCTTTGATTCAAAAACCAATTGAATTATCTTTTCATATACAGAGTGGAATTTTGTGAAATTAATTTTACGACGAAATTGTGTACATGTTTCAAAGCTTTTTTCAGGAATTCAATAATATAGAGAGAGAGAGAGAGAGAGAGAAGAGGTAAGAGAAAGAGTGACGAAAAGAGAATTTTCGAGTATTCTACTCTCAGCGCTCATCTAACTATAGTATAAAATCATGGGGGAAACAGAATAACAGATAACAAGCTTTTGAGGGAAAGTTCAGTGTGAGATGGACAGAGGGGATTGGTCGAACGTGCGCTGCATGCGTGGAATTACGAGCGTCCATTGGAAAGTAAATTTACTCAATGTGTTTTGACCACCAGAAGAGAAGTTACATTGTAGTTGTTATATATACTGGAATGAACGAAACAAAGAGTATAATGAGATATAGCACATGGAAAATATCAACAATATTTCGGTATACCAACCGCGAGTTCTCAGAGTATGAAATCTTGCTTCGATAAGAAATTTATTGTTTATAAATTATTCCATACATTTTTTATGAAAAATATTTTACGAAGATTGAAAATCCATGGATAAATTTTTTATTTAATTTTAGTTACGCAAACGCATTCTTAATTTACGAGAGAATTTTTCGATAATTTATTACAGAACGATGCATAAAATATTGTATGGATATAATATTATTTACGATACAAATAAGCAAGGTGTAAATAGAGCAGGCTTCGAGATCAACGAAATGGTTGTTGCGCAATTCTGAAAGAAACTGCAAGTTTCCATTGAAAGTATTTCTCAGCTCTATACAGTCGCTGCTCGTTTCGTGTGTTGGCATCAAAGGAGCAATCGGGGGAACAAAAGAGGCGTCTTGGCCAAAGATATTCGCCGAGTATATGTGTATATATAGATGTATGTAGGTAAAGTTATATCTGGAAAGAACTGAGGCGATAGGAGAAAAATTCGCGGTGGTAGATATATATACGGAAGTGGAAGGGTGTCGACTTCAGTACACAGAGCACTCGTTCTACCCACCTCAGTTTGTTCTCTCGTCTCGACGGTTTACTCCCTGTGTCCCCTTCCCATCGTTTCTTTTTCTCTCCGATATCGAGAAAAGCTCTGTACCCTCATCTCTCTCCCTCTCTCTCTCTCTCTCTCTTTCTTTATCTTTTACTCTATGCAAGTTCAGAATGGACTAAAAAATCCAACAATAATCAGCTTAGAACCTTTTTGGGATATTATAGCCATTTTTGGGATATTGTAGCCTTGATAAAACTTGATTGTTTCATATACTATAAGGTTATAGAATTCAATACAAACCAATTTTCAATCGATTGGTAGAAAATACGATACATTTAACTTTTTGGTGCACTCAAATACAGCGGCTATCATCTTTCGATCTCTATTTTTACGATTTTCTTAGCCTTATAATAAAATTGTATTGTATTACGATAAGATCGAAACTTTATTTCATTCAAATAGTAATTGGAAATTGAGTTTTTTTTTCGAAATAAATCCACGTTCATTGTAGTCTACAATTTATTTCATGTTCAGATTTAAAAAAATATTTTATATATTTAGAAAAAAAAATACAACTCACCTGATTCATGTACGAGCGTACAAACTCCATGCACTGATCAAGAGCATACGTGTCGCTGCTACATGAATCGAGAATTAGAGCGCCCAGAGTGGTGTTCGGTAATAGTTGATCGTTGTTGTTGATCTCATCGATAGCAAATAACATCGCTTCGAGCCTTTGCACGCCCTTTTCCTCTTTGACAGCACCGCATGGCGATTCGCCGCGAAAAACTGCAACCTTTTGAAAAAAAATAAAAATTTTTTTAAATAAACATTTCGAGAATCGACAAAAATTAGACAGATGACAATTTGCTTCGAACTTTTCGAAACTAAAAATACTGAATCAGTAGAGCTAAATGCACATAAACAAAAAGATTTTTTATTTTGACTTTAATCCATAAATAAACGTTTACTCTCGATAAATTTCACCGTTGAGTTTGATCCAACTTTTCTGTCGTAAAAAAAACAAAAATCAAAGATATTCAACTCGAACAAAAACTCGTTCAAGTTTACTCTAAACTATCGTCATCATCATTGTTATTCCTATCGTTATTATCGGTTGTACCCGTGATTGTTGAGAAAGTTGGAGCAATCGCATTACGTATATACGGAAAGTTTGCGCATTTGTTCTGTGGCAGATCGTTATATAGGATACTTGGCCATTTTGAAAAGAGAGAACAAATGTAAATGGGCCATTTCATCTCAGACTGATGAATCGGTGAGCGTTTCAAAAGTCTTTTAACATTAAAATCAAAATCTTAACAATGAATAAAAAAAACCTTCGTATTTCAATGTTTTTTTTTTTGCAATTTGACATTCTTTTTTGTTTGTATGAAATAAAAAAATTAAATTTTAAACGCAGGATTCCATAGTAATGTGGCATTGAACATCCCATATATTTTGAATTTCAGTCGTTCAAGCTCGAAAAGTTTGAGGCAAAGACTTGCTAACACGTACAACGATTTGAGATCCGCCCTTTTTCATTTCTCAACGTTTTGTTATATATATATATATTCTTATGTACATACCGAAAGAGGTGTATATCGAGGTTGAAATCGAAGGATGTAGAAATTTTGCGGATATAGGATATGGTTGCCCGCTTTTACCGAATTTCTCGGACATGGTATGGAGGAAAGGACAATAGGATGAAGTTTCGACACGGATCGTGAAATCCGGCCCGTTCGCGCAACTCCTATTGCGTTCGACTATATATCGTGAAGAATGGGCTTTTCGTGCAATGTATATAGTATGATCGCACTTCGTGTATCTAACCCTGTACAAACATACCCATAGGGCGTTCTAGATCTCCAATCACAATATTCTCCAAATGACATTTATAGATTTTCAATACATTTCTTGCTTTATTATACAAAACTTGAGCATATTATAAATAAATAAAAAAAAATATGTAATTTCATAGCAATAATTTTCTTCCAATTTTTTAATTAGAATTTCGTTAATTAATATTTCCTTATAAATCAATAATAAATCGTTAAATATCCATTTTTAATATGTTCGTAATAAAAAATTTATTATAATTAATGAACATTTTTCTTTGTATGCAGAATTGAACATGAATATTTGTGGGAATTCTTGATTGTATCAATACTACTTATTTGTCTTACGTACCGATTTATTTGTATTGATGACTGACATTTTTCAAAAATGTACTAAATTTTTTTGTCATATTTCACATAGAAAATCAATACAATAATAACAAAAATGATAATAGTATATTTGTAGGAGTAAGTAAGCTTTTTGCAATTACGATTTGAATCGATGTGGGTGCGAGGGTCAGATTCCAATAGAGTTTACTCGAAATAGCCCATACTACATACATATATAGCCTATGTAAAGTGCAATGTATACAGTGGCATGCATATAGCAAAGGAGTGCGTTGGGCAAACAGGCTCGTAAATTTCGATCACAAAGTGCGGTCTAGCGTTGACGCCCTAGCGCTTCTTCCGTTCGTATTTATTTTTCCCTCGGTTGTTTTGTTAATATTTCGTGATGAAATCTAAATCTTTCTCGGGTGTAGAGAAGAAAACGTGAAAAAACAAATGCGTAAAAACTGACCAATTAAATAGGAAAAAAAAACCTCACCTGCTCGTGCATTGGAAATATTCCACCGAATATGACGTCGCCATCGATCCGTATGAGTCTCGAGCCATCCTCCCCGTAATCATCCCCAAGTGGATCCTTATAAGCGTCGATAATTACGAGAAACAGGCTCATAAGCGGATAAACGTTTCTCGCTCTCATCGCGAACGATCAGAGGACGCGGACGCGGTTATCACGCCCCGCCAGCTTTAAACGTCAATGAATTTCGGCGATATAGAAAAAAATAAAAAAATAAGAAAATACAAATTAATGACAAATGATCGAGTTAATCAGCATGTAATTTATAAGTTAATTAAATGTAATCGAATCTAAATAATAATGGTTGTCGGGCTACAGATTTAATAGAGATTTTATCAAAGCAATATTTCACACAAAAAAAAACTTCTAGGTGAGGTTAATGACAGAGAGCAAGTTTTTGGCTGTCGAGGTGTTTAATAAAAGACATCGAGGGAAAAGAGGGATGGAAAATTTACATGGAAACACGAGAATGCTCTTGTTAAATTCATCCTCGATGAGAAGGCTGCCGCGGGGCTAAGGCTACTAATTATTTTCTTGACTATATCACAGTTCTGCTTTGATTTTGAGAGGGATGGACACTCTCATCTTGTGGCCAATGTGAAACTCGCAGCATCCATTCGTTCCCTCCCACCCCTTTTACCACCTTCTTCTCTTCCTCCCTCTCCTCTCTCTCTCATTCTCTCTCTTTCAATTTATCTATATCGATCTCTCGTCCTAGCCTATAACGACGAATTAACAAGATGATCCAGCAAACGAGGCTCCCTAGTAACGCATTATCTCGTGTTTGCTCCTGATAACACGATATTATGCAAGCACCCGATTGGCCGATCATTCGCTCGCCGATACAGCAATATTATCTCTCTCGCCCTCTGGATCGTCACGCTTACCCAGAATGGTTCCTCAAATGCCATGTTTATCCCTTCTGCTATATACCTATTCCGAAAGACACACTTCAAATCCATTTACGATGGCATGATATTAAATAACCTATCAAAGCCCCACCTATCCCTACAGCGGTTCGGTTCTCTCTACCTTTTCCTCGCCCATTGGCCTTTGGTGCAGTTTGTGGGTTGCGATATAGTTAATTCTACCTGTGATAGAATTCGAAAAAAAAACTTATCCTAATTCCATCGGGATATGATATCGAGGAAATTGAGAATATCAAATTAAATTTTATTTTAATCGGAATAATTACACTTTACTCGATATCTATCTCAGTAGCATATCAAACGTAATATTATTTGAATTTGAATGATATTGATTTTTCAATTATTCACTCTGATTTAATTATGTCAATAAAAGTACTGCAATTTAGTAACTTATAAAAATCCTTATTTTCTTGATTTTCATGATATTTTTTATATTCACTTTTTTCGTTCCAGAATTCTTTTTATAGCTTCACGTATGAAAAGAAAAAAAATAATTGATCTATTAAGACCTTATATAAGCGTATCGAAAAAAGTAAAATTACTTCTTATTAATAAACGTAATTTAAACAATAAGATTCATAATATTCATAATAAATTCATAATAAAAACATAATT
>JABMBV010050952.1:0-14066 GCA_018906735.1 Mesochorus sp. PSUC_FEM 10030011
AAATAAAATTAAAAAAAAAAACCGTATAAAAAAGCGTGATATCATTTATAATAAACCTTAAATTCAAAGTACATTTAGGTGGTTAATATACTAATTACTCTCACAAAAGATTAATGTGGCATATATTTATTTATTTTACCTTGATTTAATATAATTTTACATTTGAGAAAATAATGAAATATATCATTCCGATTATCGTATACAATACGCGTTAATATCTGTGAGCATTTATTAACTTTGGTATAGGATATAGTTACGTGGTAACGCGCTCTCGTGTTCATGTGACACGTTACATATGTACTTACTATTTGAAAGCTTCGTGTTCGGGTATTCAACTCTCCGCATAAGTTACTTGACAAACGTAAGCTCATGTACTAAATATAGATAGAAAGAGAGAAAGAGAGATAGAGAGAGGATGAACAAGAAAGGTAGAGAGAGGAAGTGAGAAAGAGTGAGGGGGAGGAAGGGAGATAGAAAAGTTGGAATAGAGAGGAAGAGGAAGTGAGGATTTCACTGGCGTACACCAATAAATGGTAGTAGACGGTGTACATAGATATCTATCGCGTCTTCTATTGCAACAGATGCCTGTTGCTACGCGGCCGAGGTAGGGCACGGTGCCCGATGGCAGTGTGGCTCCTATATTCCCCATCTATCTCTCTTTCTTCTTCGCTCGCGATCTCTATCTCCCTTTCTCCTCTGGTAACCCCCGGCAGTGTTAGCTTTTCGACTACGACGAACTTTTCAACTCTCCTTTTCATCCTACTCAAACATTTGCGATCCCTCCTTTTATCAGAATCTATGTTAATATTACATTTTGTCGGTATACAACATATCATTTTTTATTCATATTCACATAGAAAAATAATCATTTGTATCACGTATATGGGGTATGAATGTCAAAAAAAAAAAACAAAATCAAAGAAAATTGGAATATAATTGGAAATAATGTTATCTAATGCAATAATATATGATAAGGTTAAAAACAATTTCTTAAATCAAAAATATTTATATTTTATTTTAAGGAACGAATTTTTTTTTCACGCTGTGAATTCACCACATTACCTACTGATCCTCATGACTACCACTTATTTCCCCTAAAGTTATGATATAGTAATAAAGGCGCAATTGAGAGAGGGAAGTGAGTGAAAAGAGAGGGAATCAAGAGCATCAGCAGGTCGTTGACAGTATGATACTCTCTCGAACCAACCCTAAATCAAAGTAGGGACACACCCTTAGCGAGGAAAATGGTAGGGATTCTCGTGGTTCTGGGGACTCGGGTGAAGAGGTGAAACGACCCTGGGAGTTTTTATTCTCAGATGCGGTTCAGGGGTAAAATGGTTATATCTCTATCCACTCGGCTTAGCTGAGATAAGTCGTTTTTCCGGAAGGAATTTGCCCTCCCCTCTTCTTTCTCTTTTGCGATGTCTCCCGTTATATGTTTCAACCAGTGAAAACCTTCGCTACTGTACTTTCGTCCTCTTCCACCTCATTCAATCCCTTTGCCTATCGTCCCGAGGACACAAGGTCTTACAGGGACCACTTTGTCATGTATTCCTTCTGTCGACCCTTTTCTCCTCCATTGCACCAATTCCATTGACTTACACGGCTGCTATCATCGTTTTCATCTTTATTAGCGACCTATCGTAGACCTTTTATATTCCATCTAGTCTTTCCACTGTCCTTGCTCGTTCCAAAGGTTTTTTCATAACCCTTATTTTTAATTATTCATTACATGATGATATTAGATTAGAATATAAATGTCATTTTAATTGAAAAAAAAAATTATAAAGGATATATACAATAAGAAGCATAGTATATAATTGACAAATTTCCATTAGTCGTCGCTAGAACAAAGATGGAAAAATGGTCCAGGCGTGTTAAAGGACGTTGGAAGTTCATAGACGACACGTTTTCTTTTTCCCTATCTCCGCGAGAACGGTTGCCCAACGAGAAAATGTTCAGTTACCCATACACACACACTGATGCATATATATGCAAGTGCACACGTTCACGAGCAGTTTGGAGCAGGTGGTGCAGGGACCTACAATGGAAGACGCCGTGGCATATCAGTGGAGCAGAGAGAAAGGGAGAAGGAGCAAGTAAACGGTGTTGAAATAGAGCAAGAGACGGACAGAGATAGAAGGACCCCGGCAACGCCCATTTTTTGATAAGCTAGTTACCCACCACCCTGCCTCACGACGTACAGGGGGGTAGTTGCGAGGAGGAACGAGGAGAGTCGAGAGGAAGGAAGACGAAGAAGAAAAAGAGGAAGAGAACGAGGATGAGGACGAGGATGAGGACGAGGAGTGGTAGTAGACGGTGTGAGGAGCGCGAGAAAAGCGAACTCGCTCCTATCCCTCCTTGGTATAGAGCCCCCTCGCCTCTTACCCTTTTGCACCACGCCACCGCGCCCTAGCCACCCTCTTGCTGCATTTCGTACCGACGTGCGCAGTAGGTGCAACAGAGACTGAGAAAAAGTTCAAGAGAGACAGAGATCGGGCGAGACGAAAGAGGAGAAAGTGCGAGGGAGAGAGAAAGAGAGAGAGAGAAAAGAGAGGAAAGAGAAAGAAGAGTTCTCCGGTTTGACGCGGCTACGCGGCTAGTGAGAGCGTTGGAAAAAGATGGATATATGAATGCGAGAGCGAGAGAAAAAGAATCGTAGTATAAATGAACGCGATGGTGATGGTGCGATTCAGAAAGTAGGACAGAGATAGAAGAAGAGAGCGAGAGAGAGAGAGAGAAAGAAAAAGAAAGAGAGCTATAGAGAAGTTTGAAAGTGTGAGAAGAAGAGAGAGATAGAAGGGAGGAGAAACATAGGGGGGAGTGGAAAAGGGTAACGGGGACCGGCGAGCCGCTTCCACGGAGATCAATAACTGCATAAAAATAAAGTGAGGCTCTGGCCCGCTACCTTTAACCCAACGAGAGGCAACCCTCTGCCTTTTCCGTCCAAGAGTCCGCGCCCGCTAAATTCTCGCTCCCTCGCTTCTTCTGCTCTCCGTTCTCTTCTCTCGGTTCAAGTTGTATTTATCCATTTTTTTTTAAATCCTTTTCCAATTCCCTTATTTCACCGAGCATTTCTGTACTTTATATCCTTCTCTTTCTTCATTCTTAATCTCACCTCTCTATTGCCCTTTGCATCTGAGGGAAGATGCTGTTCGGAAAACAAGGAGAATCTTCGCCTCGGTCTTATTTTGTTTATTTTCTTCAACCTGCATTTCGTCTTCCTTTACGTTGGGCATTTCTTCAACGACGCATATCTCCTTCCTCTCCACTTCACTTCTCTCGGTCACAGCCCCTACATAGCGTTCTTTTGCCTCTCCGACAGTTCATCACTTCACCCCCAACCTCCATATGCATTTACCTCTATAGAACCATCTGTTTCTATATCGGTCATGCTCCCACTTTTTTCATCTTCTCTTTTTTTTTACTCCACAGAGATTCAGAGGTTATTGCCTGCTGCATTTTCTTAAGGGATGAATTCTCTAAGCGGACAAGAGAAAATGCTTGCAGTTTATCTCATTTTCTTGTCTTTTGTCTCTATCTTCCCTTTCTTCTTATCCCTGCCATAATTTCCTTTCTTTTTCTTTATTTTACTAGCTCCACCGCTTACGTCACTTCCACTACTTTCGACGTAGATGTGGAAGAAACAGGCGATTGGGATTCGGGACGGTTGGATGCTGAGGCGTTCTGCGACCGCACATTTTCATTGGTGCACTCGTAAAAGCCTGGTTTCTGGGCTATTGTGATGGCTTAAAGGAAAGAGGGAAGGAAGTATGTCACGAACATGGGAAAGGATGCGTTAAACTATTGCAGCATTCGTGATAGATTATTTTTATCTTCTACTTATCTCTTTTCACCCTCGTTCATTAGCCGTACCTTTTCTCTGGTTGGTATAATCATTGTATTACGGTTTCTTATATACTTTGAGCCTGCTTCCTTTTATTTCCTTAATTCATCTCTCGCAATCTTACGAAGTGGTGCCTATACTTTACTACTCGAGACGAGAAAAGCGTCTCGATAGTGGATACTTATAAATTCATTCAATCTACAAGCTTTTTTCATACGATTATCGATTATTAATTATTTTTACTTATTTAATGCATTTGATATTATTTTTTTCTTAAATTCAAGTACTTCTGCTGGATATATACATATTTATATATTAATTCATGCAATTTTAAATTCATAAACGAGAAAATATATTCATTTTATCTGAAAACATTATAATCATTATGAATGCAAATAAATTCTATTTCAATGAGATAAGATCATTCATTTTTTTCAGATATCGTGTAGTAAATTACAAATATACATTCAACACTGTCATTAAATATAGGATTGCGTTTCCCAAGATCATCGACTGGAATATTTTAACCCTTAATTATTACGCGGATTTGCACCCTCGACAGAGGCCTTTCAGTTTTCTCAGAAAATTGCCAAAGAATGATTGAACAATTTTTCCGAAAGAACTATCTATATACAGATCTCCTAGCGAAGCTTTTTAACACACGTCGATACATATCCCCTTTTGAGTTCCCTTTAACTATATACCTGAGTTCTCTAAAATGCTGTTGAACACGTATAAGAATCGTGCGTTTCTCGCTTCCGGGTAGGAAAAAAAAAATATTAGGCGCGTGCAGGAGACGATTGTGACCGTGTACGCGTCGACAACGACGAATTGGTTTCGAGGAAACAAATTTACATACGAAGTCCCGTCGGGGGCAGGTGCCTGCACGCTTTTCGAAACAAATGATTTTCAACTCGTTGCCAGATATACATGAAGGACGTAAAAAAAGAACGTTTTAGGAGCAGACCGTTCAGTTACAATGACAATTGTATGTAAAAAGTATACGTAAAATAATAAAAATTGATTTTTGCTAGATAATTCATTGCAAAGTTGTGCAAATGCTTTTGAATATCATGCCATAATGAGTAAAAAATTTTAAAAGGTGTTACTGGTTAGTTATAAAAAATATTTAATGCTGAAAATGGCAACTTTTAACATGGTCTCGTATAGAAGCTTATAGAAGAATAGTGGCAGTTTCACTACCACTTTAAATAGGATTCAGGTTAACAACACCCTCTATCTTGGTTTTCAGTTCTTTGAAGTTTTTTTTTTGTTTTATTTGATCATTTAAAAATATACCTCAGAAGATCCAACAATGTATTCTTTTTTTGGAATCATCAATTATATAATTATCAAACTAAAAAAAAATTAAGGATGTACTTGTGTTTAGTTATAAGCATAGAAAAGAAACTTGGCTTGGTATTCCTAATGAATGAGAATGACACATAAGAAAAATCTGAGCTGAAGAAAATAAAAAAGAAGATTCGCGAAGCGTGGAGGGTGTATAAAGAATAAAGAAAGATGAGGGAGACGTAGGCATCAGCAGAGCGAGAAGACGCTCGCGGAAGTAAACGAGGAAAAACAAGGGAAGGGAGAAAATCTCGGATGTTTCTATCCGGAGGAAAGCAATTTTCACGCTGTCGGTAATTTAGTGGCATGCGAATAAACGCGTTGCTATTACTGTTGCTGTTGCTGCTGTTGCAACAAAGTATTCTCATATTCGCGTGGAGGCCTCGCACTGGAGCACGCATCTTCGGATCAACGTTGCAGTTGCAGAGTGTAGAAGAGAAAAAAAGAAGTGAGAATTCTCACTTCCTTTAGACTTTAAGAGGAACGAAAGAGAGGAAATGCGATCCCCTGGGTTCTCATTTTGTGAGTCGCGTTAACCCAGTACAGCCAGGGTACGTGTGCTGGTACTTTCTCTCTCTTTTTTTCTTTCTCTTTCTCTCTCACTCTCACCCTTTTCTTGGCACTCTCTCACGCGCGCTCAACCCATTACTTCGACTACGTATACATACACCACCACCAAGAGACCACTATATGAGACGCAGAGCACACAACCTGAACGAAGGCTATATACGGGTATAACCGCCGGAAAGTGGGCATTACATTCTCGTAACTGGAATAGAAAACGATTTTCTAAGGGACCAAGCACCATAGTCCAAGAGCTAAAAGAGAAGGGTGATGCTTTAGTGAGGGAACATTAGGCAAGATCGGAACAAAAAGAAAACGCACATGTTAGTAATACTGGAGGGAAAAAGAGTTCGTGTCGTCTTTAGCGCGTGAATACTTTGTCAACTAAACCTAATGACCCAGCGCGATAAGCGCCAGATATGCAAAATTTATTTTAGAATTTTAATTGGCATAAAATTCCAGGAAAAAAATCGCTAGTAATATAAGTTACTTTTTTTCTTTTTCTCAAGCCCTTTTTACATCTTTACCAGAGAGTAAAACTCTTGGGGATCACAGAATTACGCAGAATACTTAAATACGAGCTACTTGAGATCTTTGTGGCTGCGTGTAGTTTAATTGCAGTTGCACCTTGGCTTCAAAACAGGGTATGGAGCGGAGGGGTAGCAGTTAGCTTCTTTACTTCTTGTCGTTCACAACTCCGTTAATGTTGACGAAAGCCTGCTCTGGTCGAGATTGTACACATTTTCAATTTTTTTTAAAGTTATTCGGGAACGAGACATTTTAACGACCCATTCAAATGAATATGTTACGTTCTTGAGTTTTGCCACAAGAATTTGCTGCGAACATTCATCGTGAGAGGTTTCGAAAACATCAATTTTTGATCGCACTTAATATTTTTTATTTAGAATAATTAATGTTTCAAAAACATATATAAATTCATGTTCAAATATACCTTTTTTCCTATTTAATAATTACCTAAATTTTCTAAGGTCGCTCGAAGATTCACGCAAACATAAGATTTGGAACTGGTGAAATATCATCTTTCCCTCTCTTTCTTTTTCCACTTTTTTTTTATTGCTTCATAATGTATGCGCTCACAGTCTACACCTAAGTGTCTACCCACACTGCGCGTACGTATATGACGCTCGTGACAAAAGCTCAATGGAGAAGTCTCCGCTAAGAAACTACATGGTTATAAATTATTTCCAGGCCTACGTCGGAGTATACGCGAGAGAGCAGTCTCTCTCCAGCAGAGGTCTGCGCAAAGTGCCTTCATAAACGCAAGAGAGGAAAACAGAAAGAGAGAGAGAGAGAGAGAGAGAGAGAGAAGGGTGAGATACTCAGGCATACAAAATAGACCTTAAACTCTTGGGGAAAAAAAGTATTTACCGCAGTCGTGATGAAGTAGTGAAACATCAGCATTTAAAATTATAATATTTCTATCGATTTTCCAAAAGCATCTAATGACCCCAAAAATGCATTTTTAATTATAAAAGTATAACCTCCTGAATTTTAGCTGCTATTCTTTTTGGCTAAAGACAAACTTTTATAAAAAATAAAATCTGAGAGACAGGTAGATAACGTTTTTTTTTTTTTATTTTGATTTGAAAGGTCTTGCTAGATCCATAACACGATTTAAAAAGATTGATTATTGCAAAGAAGTGCATACAATGAGATAGCAAGTAAAGGACAGGATGATAGAACGTGGTAGACATTCTAAAAAAAAGAGGGGAGCTTTGGCCCTCTTTAGCACGGCGATACAACCTTCGCAATACATAAATCACGCATTGCTGGCTTCGTCGTGGTAGTTGTATGTGTTAGGGTAGGTCAGTTTCGACGGGGTGAGCCTCCTCCACACAGCTCGGCGAGCTTATACACCGTTGAGGGGTTGAAAGTTTAAGGGTGCAGAGAGAGAAGGAGTGAGAGTGGGAGAGTGGAAAAGAGAGAAAAGGGGGGGGAGCTCAGTCGCGTCGTTATCCCCTTCTCCGTAGGTTCTACGTAGCTTCAACTACAGCGAGAGAAGCACCAGAACCACGTTGTCGACTCGAGACACGCAAATTTAGGGTGGGTCGTTGTCCCACACGAGACCTCACGCGGTTCCCGCGCGCCCCTTCTTTGCCCTAATCCGTCGTCTCGTCGACGTCGTCGTCAGCACCCTCGCTCACGCACCTGTCTCCTTTTTTACTTGTTCATATACACGTACATATATATAAACCTCGCATAGTCTACGTACGTACTCCAAAGGTGCACTTCACGTAATTCACATGGTTTTTTCGTCGACGGCGCATTTCCAATGGTTTGAAAATTTAGCACAATTTTTGTTACCACGTTTACATGCGTACACAGGGATAACGATTACATGTAATTACGTAGAATTTCAGAACATATGCACGAAGAAAAAATACACTAATTATGCGAATGGGGAAAAAGTTAGTTTACATCGAAAGTGGTTGAACAAGTTTCCAACAAACCCGGGGACACCCACAGGAAAGGGGGTAGAAGTGGAGATGGGCTACGAAATATTCATATGTGCGGTGTATATCGCTGAACTGCCACGATTGATGTACAATTCTGTCGATAATACAGCTGTCAAAGGAATATTCGACGAATTTTGTAATGGTCGAAAGTGCGCACGATCGTTATCTCGTTTCGGGAAGAGAAATTACCGAGTCGATTAGCGTGCTTTGTCAACCTCGTCGAGGGTTGAAAAATGTTTTCAGCCCCTCCTCGTGTATATGTTGTGCACACATGACTTTCGTAGAAAAAAAAATAGAGGCATAGGAACAATGGGATAGTTAGGGGGGAGGAAAATAGAAAAATGTAAAGCGCAAAGGAGAGAAAAAAAAACGAAGTGCTCCGACGGCAGCCAAGCCCGGAGAAACTATGAGGTCGCAAAGAACCCGGAAGTGAACACGGAGAACCTATAACGGGATCGGCGTGAATGGGTTTCAAATCAGGCGCATGACTATCCCGTGCACCGAGCTCGAAGAGAAAGAAAAAAACACACACACACACACACACACAGAAAAAAAGCCGAGAGTAAATGAGAAACCAACGAGAAAGAAAGGGGCAGGGGACGAGTCTCGCGGGCTGGTTGAGAAATATCGAGGATGCGTGCATTTAATCTAACGATGAGAGTCTCGTTGTTCGTTCTTGCGATCTCTTGCACTAAAGCAAAATCCACCCATAAGCTCTTGTATATATATGCGGTTTTTGAAAAAAATGCGTGTAAAAATAGTCACGAAGAATTAACGACAACTGTTACTACTTTTTAAACGAAATCTAATATATCGGTGTCGATGGAACAAGAGGGACTAAATCGAATTCTCCCGAAAATTAGTTCGAAATTTTTGTTTTGCTCAAATCATTCATTAGTGATATCGCCAGCTCAAATTATTATATTAAAATTTTCACATTAGTATAAATATCTTCGAAATGTGATTTTTCACCACGTAAAGCCTTATGCAATCTATAACATACGAAAGCAGTAACATACGTAAAGTTGCAGCGATCTAAAAATGAGGAATGAAAAGTCACCGGCATGGCGGACCCTACCGGGTATTATAGAATAGAGCGAGGGAGAGCAATGTAGATACTCGTTGTATAATCCGTTGAATCACGAGAGAGCGATGGACAGATGAGTGCGGCGAGCGGAAGCCAGAAGGGGCGCGAGCGATTCAATCGTATCCTTTGCTTACATACATATTCATATAGGACTTTTCGGCTCGAATTTTTCACAACTCACTTATTGTTTCAGTTTTGTGAAAAACAATGCAGTTGCAAAAGTTGGATATTCTTTCAATATCACAGTACATATCGATTATTAAAAATTGGATACATTCTTGTCCTTAAATTTAAAAAAATCATCATCTATCATAATACATAAGTAAGAGATGGGAAATTAGATATTTATAGATTTGCAAAATGGCTACGATTAAAAACGGGTCGATTTGATGTATGATACCCCATATGTACTCTACACAATATCCTATATATAAACGCACCCCTATTCGTTTTACATGGGCTTTTCCCTTGCTTATTCGCTGTTCGCAACTACTACCCTTTTTTTCGCAATCACTCTTGCTTTCCCTCTCTCTCTCTCTCTTTCTCTCTCTCTTACCTACACTTTCTCACAATTGTCCACTCCAATATCCCTACACTGAAAAAAGGCCCAGAACTGACCAGCGGGTGGTCCAATCGTCGGGACGTACTCTCGCGCTATAATGCATTGAAAAATTCCCGTGCTGATGGGGAGTATGCACCACTCACGTTTATTATTGGTCCTTTACCCCATAGGACTCTCCGCACCATCTCTTCGTATTGCGCGATCTCTTGCGCGCATTTATAAAGGGAGAAAATTTATTCTTCATTCACCATATATTGCAGAATAAATTCTGCGATCCATACATGCTTATTTCACCCTCGCGGAGCAAGCTTTGTATAATTTAAAAGAAAACTAGCAAAAAGAATTATTATGCGATTTATGGTGTTTTTATGAATACATCAATAATTACGGTCAATTAATTACTCGTACAACTCAATCATGTTAATTCTTAAATCTTTCATTGAGTCATATGAAACATAAGCAGTAAAGAAAATGGTCATTAGGTTGAAAAAATTAAAGTTTTTTATTAAATTAAAGTATACTATTTTGAAATTTTTTCGAGAATTTATAATGTTTCCAAGAGATTTTCGAAAATTATTTAAAAAAAGAATTTTTAGATTGATCCCATTTCACTTTCCTTCTGACGGCCATATGTTTTATGATCAATGAAGTTTGTTGCTATCTTCAATCCTCGACTATACATATAATTAGAAAATATAGTGGAATCAATAAAAATCCTTGCGAGACTTCCCAGTTCATTACGAAGTGTGAAGAATCGAACCACTGCTGAAATGTAATCTTTAATCGTAATGAGAATTTTTTTCTCTTTAAATCATATACTTGAGTTGTTTTAAAAACATAGCAAGAGTAGCAATGTGATAATTAATTTAAACCCGCGTGACAAATTTTCAGCACTAAATAGTCATGTCTGTTGAAATTTTAACTTTGTCGAGGTCATAGAGAGAGAGAGAGAGAGAGAGAGAGAGAGAGCACAAAAGAGAGGGAGAAAGAGAGAGGATATGAAGAAAAAAAGAATCTACGAATAACTCGAAGGGGATGAAGAAAACGAAAATGCGAGATCGCGACTCGCACCACAATCGCATGAAGCGTCCGTATTGAGATAAAGGCCTGCATCTTCAGGAATCGAGGAAAGGCACGTACGTTTCTCGAGGAATTTCTATCGTAAAACTATATAGAAGGGTAGTTCGTTGGAACGTTCGAGATTCTTAGCTCGAATTAATCGTTCCCTTTTCATCGAATCGATAATATAGCGCGATAATGGCAATATGGAATGGAGTACCGCAGAAGTTTTCATTTCATGAGCCGAATAATCTTGAACATGCATTTTATTGATCGAAATTAAATTTATCAATAAGAATAACGATTGATCGACGAACATTTGAATTTCTCATGCATGATATTTTCGATTTTTTTTGTCAATACGAGGTTCATGATGAATAATAAAAATTCTGAAAATTATGACCATTTAAAAATTCAGAAATAATCTAAACTAATATACGAATATATATGATTTGCATGCTAATGTGAAAGGTCGGGATAATGTAAGAGCAGAGAATACGAGAGGAGATTGATAGAGTTCTGTGAGCAGCGAAGCGGGGAGAGAAGCGACGATGAAGGTAAAATAGGGGTCGTTCGAGGAGCCAACGAGAAAGGGTGGCAATAAGAGGTACAGAGAGAAGAAGTAGCGTACGAAAAAAAACGAGCGTAAATAACGTTCCCTCAGTGAACCAGCAATCAAGGCAATCAACCGAATCATTAATTAGAAACTGCTTGAGGATTGAGCTCTCCCTTCTATACATTACGAAGCTACTGTGAGATATACATATATATAAATGTACGAGTACACATCTATTAGATGTACACCCCTTATTGCTCTCCAAGTTGGGAGACTGCGCGAAATCGGAAAATGGGGGCGAACGAGCGACTATGCAAAGAAATGAGAGTCTAGTGTTTTATAGGATTGGGTAGTACGACCGAGATTTCTCGTATCCAATCTAACATTATTGATTACATATTGTTCAATTATTATATCAATTTTATGTGCATCACTTTAATATCGGCATGAAAAATCTGATGATGATTAATTGTTTTTTTAAAATAAATGAAATATAGATTGAAGATGTTCTGAAAAAAATGTCTATGAATAAGAAATGCAAAATCTATATAGCAAAAAAAAAAAATTATTCCAGGTTGAAATGAAGCGAAGAAAATAAAACCGATTGCCTGGAGGAACTTGCCGGGTTAAGTGACGGGTCATTGACCTCCCTTGACGATTAATAATAGCGTCCAATTATCATCTCTAACATTAAGGGATGAAGAAGGTATAAAGGAACTCGAGATGGAAGTAAGAAAAAAAAGGGCTTTGAGAGAAGCTCTCCCTAGAAGTATATATCGGAACGCAATGCACCCTCTATGTGCGATATATATGCTCAGGGCTACTAATTATGTGACTGGAATTTCTGTATGCGTAGAGTCGGGAAGAGCGATAGAAGAATATCATACATACATAATGAAACGACCATTGTGGCCAGGAGCGTTGACATCGGGCTGGTATAAAAATTTACGTAAAATAATTACGAGATCACCGCGCAGATCTCTATTTATCTCGGCATTGATAATGATAATACACGTATATATTGAGAAAAAAAAAACATTATCGATCACTGCGTATTTAGGCATCCAAAAACTCAGTGCAACTCAATGATCGATAATGTTTAAATAAAAAATAATTCAAGACCAATTTCGCTGAGAATAAATTCTTTATTAAGACAGTGCAGAGTAAAAAAAGAGTAACCAGAGGAACATTATTTTCACTCTACAATAATTCATGTAACGACTACCCATCGCTCATTATCAGACTCATGACTATTTAATTTGTGTATGGTAAAGTATACCGGAGGAGATAAAGCATATTATTGCGGTAATACGACCGAATAACTAACAATTTATAACGTGCGTTATTTGGCATTATTAATGTTAGTTGGTATAACTGTCGATTCGTATACAAACGATATATACAGTCAATCGTACACATTTTGACATAGATATATATGCGCGTCTCTATGTATATCGTCAATCAGAGCGAGTCAGAGAACTCGATAAAATGACCTAAGTTTCGGCACCGTTCAAAGTATATTGCGCCTCTCTGTATTTACGTTAATTTAGAACGCAACCTAAATTAAGAAGGAGAAGAAGAAAAAGAAGAAAAAAAAACCGTGCAGGTCGGGTGTGCTATGAAAAATAGCGGGCGCGGAATCCGGGGCTGACTTTGCGGCTGGCTAGGCTCGCCGGGTTTCATAAGTGGCGGGCTCACGCACCCCGGAAACCCGGTAAAAGCTGTTACCAGAGTCGTCGGCCTGTGAACGCATATACGTTTTCGTATTTATGTGCATAGACACATACACACACACATATGTACCTTGTATGTATATGAGCTGTACTTAATATACCATATACAGATACGTATATCTAGTTACTTGATAGTGCTCTGTGTGTTAAAACAGATATTAGGCCTGTTATGAATGTATTAGTATAATATGCGTATATAAAGCACACAATATAGTACAACTTTTACTTATTGCTGTAGTATGGATCTGTAGCTTTCTGATTATTATTCTTACGAATATCATAGCAAGGTAGCTAATTGTTCGTAATTAAATAATTTTTTTTTTCATTTCGTTTAATTAGCGATATTTTGATAATTAGATAAAAGTTGCAAAAAAAAAGCTTCGTTGGCCTAAATAAATATTTCACGCGCTCGACATATAATTTATCTTAGCACTCGTCAAATTATTTCTAGACCGAAGAAAATTGCCGAGAGTTTACGTAGTTATGATTTTCACCGACCTCAACCCTCATAATCGAGGGAGTAAATTTTCTTTTTTTTTCTTTTAACCGCGTATAGAGAAGCATTATCGCGCAAGTAAGACGCGTGTATTACGCTCGCATGTATGAAGCTCGAACACACTGCATATATATATATACACACCATATACGATGCATGCTATGGTGAATCTCTCCCCAGGGCGTTTGTGTGGTTGCTGGTTCGTTCGTCCGTTCGGTCGTTCGTTGGACACAGGGAGGCTAAAATATCTATATATACATACACGTGTGTATATTATATATTCAAATATATATAGTTGTATCATATACAGTGGCAAAGTTTATATGTATATATAT
>JABMBV010051063.1:0-14063 GCA_018906735.1 Mesochorus sp. PSUC_FEM 10030011
ATATATATGTATATATATATATAAAGCGTTAATGGCTCGGATGAAAAAGAATTCGGTGGTTGAAATTTCGGAGGGAAGAAGAGGGAGCTCATGGATTTTTTGGTTGATGCCACTCCCATCCCTATTTCGCACCTACTTTTTTTACCATGCCCGATTCATTTTTACGGTATTCGAGGGACGTTATCGGTAGCAGCAAAACGGGTAATATCGTATCTTTCGCTCTATCCAACCGCACGTGCGTGCCTGCGTTTTCATCGGGGCTAAAAAAAAAATATCGTTGCAACAAATATCCTTCTCGGTATATAAATCTCGGATAGAAGATTCATCAATGAAATTTATTTGTCAACACTTTTATACGTGCATTTTTTTTCTACATACGTTTCAACAAATTCACGGACGAACTTTGATAACTCAATTATTTATTCCTTTTAGTTTTCAATAGCATTTCTCAATATTACATCTTCTATAGTATACTTAATGAGAAATCGCGGTTGATATAAGCCAAATTAATGCGCAAGTGTCAATAGAAATGATGGAATATGCCCTCGTCATGTGTGAGTGAATTTGGCTGAGGAGGGTCGATGTAGAAGCACATTGAGGGAGAATTGAGTGGATTTTAACTGCGGAGATATGTTTCTAGATTCGAGCACATATGAGTCCACGCTGCTGAGAAAGAGAGGGAGAGAAAGACAATAAAAGTGAGAGAGAACGCGCGTACACCCCTTATCGACGCGGTCTCACTGCTCATGTCAATGTATAGAACATTGGGAGTGGGAGAGTTGGTGGTAGCAAGTTGCGTGCCGAGGACAGATCGAGATTAATGGCAAACGGGAAGTACCTGGTACCTTCTAGCGCCTTGTGCGGCAATCAGACTAGTCTCCTGTGCCCCTCCCCCCCTCCCTTTGCTCTCACTCTCTCTCCCTTTAGCGCGGCATCAGGCGCATTAAAGCGCGGTCGTACCAGCGCACCCCTCGTAGCGTGTGTATCGTAATAACTGTAAACGGTGGAAGAAGAGGTTGAAAGACGATACCAAAGTTGTGTTATTTTTTTTTGTTAATTATGTGATTTTCTGTAATGTCAGTGACAAAATTGCTGGGCCAACACACTGTGATGAAAAAAAATGGAATTTTTAAAAGTTTCAATATGTTTTGAATTTTTTATTAATGTAATTTTAATTGGAGTTTGAATTTTGACGATTTTATACTTGCGTGTCCCTTCCACAAATTGCCTCATGCTCTCGAATCATTAACGATTATTAGAGCAGTAGTTTAAAGAGTACACTTCGGTGCATTATATATATCGGAAAAGTCGTTTTATATGTTTTGTAATCGTTAAAAGGTCCTTCTTTTGAAGGATGCGAATCTAGTCGTGTGTTTATAATTCGAGCAACGACATGCACGTTACAAACGACGTACATTTTATATGTATGGTGAACCGTAAACTCAATATAAGAAGAACGAGGGCCGAGTTCCGCTGAAAGCCACACGGGGCTATAATGCTCAAAGTATTTTATGTAAAAGTTGTTGAAGCCCTTTTACTCCTCGTATATGTATACGTATATCGCGTAGCAGGTCTCTGCACTCGTTCACTCGTTGAGCCGCTGATGCTCGCGCGAGTGCGTATATGCTTTTCATTCCTTTTACACTTCTGCGACCTTATACATATAATACACCATCCTTTCACTCAACTCCACTCATTATGCCGGCAGCAGCCCGGCTCTTGCCACTATTTCCCTCCTCTACACCGTCGTATTGTTCTCTCGACTGATGATGGTGTGCGGTTTTTCCAGACCGCTCTCACTCTCTTCCCTCTCTTTGTTTCATTCACTCTTCTCGCTCTCTCTCTCTCTCTCTCTCTCTTTCTCTCTCTTTCTCTTTCCCTCTTTGCCTCTTCATATGAGGATGCTGGGTCAAATTAGTGGTCGCGAGAAAGGCAGCTACTAAAATATTCAATGAGTCGCGCTTTTTCAAGTGGAGTTGTGCTTGAGCCCTCCAATCTCTCTTGAGTGATGAGCGCGAGTATTTATAGATGAAAGAGAAACTTTTGTTTAAGTCAAAGAAACTAAACCTCGAAAGGGTGTCGTTGAGGATTTCCGGTACGCAGCTACTTTTTTTCACCATCCTTTTTCAGGAATGATAAATCCACTTTATTTTTATCATTATGAATTTAATATCTATATAGTTATAAAGTACGTGTGTTATACACACGTTTGATTTCCGATATCTGCATAAACTACACGTTTTCTTGTTTTATTTCAATGTGGAGTATTCGATTGAAATTTTTTTTTTTTTTGATAACGTGAATATATCATCGAATATTTTTCACAACCAAAAAAGTATTAATGCATTTTTTTGCTTCTAGTCAAATGATCTATTAAGAGCTGAACTTACGACAATGTCTTAATGACATTAAATATCTTCGTTTCAATTTGTTTATACGAAGTAAAATTTAATTTTTTAATTACATTCAGCTACGCATAATTTTTAAAGTTTAATATATATCGCATTAGTAAGAAATATATGTTGAGATTAGATAATGAATATACTGAAAAATTCCATGACTGCGTGGAAAAAATGCATCCGCTTTGATGTATTAAACCGGTTAACTTTTTATGACCCCTTATGGTGAAACCTGTGTAACCGTGGCTTTGTAATGTACTTGTATTAATGTCACATACAACTCGCAAGGATTTCCTTTTCGTCTCTCTTTTACTCTTTCTCTCTCTTCCTCTTTTGCTCTTTTTCTTTTCATTTTTTTCAGTTCTAAACACTACAATTTTCTAGTTCACTTCTTCTGACGACTTATTTTTCGAGTTATCTCGATAGCACAACCGGTGTTTATATACCTGTTTCCGTTAAAACTTCGTTATATAAAACTCGTGTAAGTATTTTGATGATGATACATATTTTTACATAACTCAGCAATTGTCGAGGCACTTTTTAAGGTATATATTGAGGCTAGGATGCTGTAGGGGATGTTTTTCAAGCGACTTTTCGAATTAAAAAAAAAAAAAATGTTCCGACCGATGAGAAAACGAGGAAGAGGGTGCTAAAAAGTGAGTGAGCTTCATTCGCGAAAGCTCGCAAATGATCGTATACACGTGGTGTGGGAATGAGGAGGAAAACGTTGAGCTTACGGTATACGATGTAGAGGTATAGTAGTTGGTCTGCCGGTTGGTGAATACGGAATTTAAGGCGTGAAACTTTCGCAATTACCGAATGTTTCCCGTATCCTTAAAAACTTGGGATAAGTACCGAGCTCGCTAACCGGTAGTTCTCTCTCTCTCTCTCTCTCTCTCACTCACTCTTTTTCTTATATTTAGCTGGGAAAAGGCTTGCGGCTGTGCGCGCAAGACTTGTCTTCCACAACCCTTCGCGTTCACTCACTCATGAAATGCGCTCGCGCATTTGACGAGAGATCTATCCGTGCTACGTGTCTGTTTCGAAGACCGCCTCAACGGAATGCAATAAAGCTTGGGAGTTTTCCGGGCTTCTACATCGCTCTTCTGATAAAGGAGAATGAGGGCTTATTTTTCTGCTTTTTTTTTCTTCAAAATTAGTGGTGAAAAGTAGAGCTGTTGATTTGTATCATTACGCGACGTACAATAGCAACAAATTTCTTCAACAAATTATAAATAAAATAATGAAAAATGTACGCGGCCATATATAATAAACAATACGAAAAATATAATTGAATTATTTGTACAATTCTCAATAAAATTACTAGAATCGGATTATCGATGATTTCACAGTAGTTTTATTACGCTTGATAATAATCATTTTTGAACGGGTATTCCCAAGAACGATCCATCATTATTATTATTATACACGTGACGAAGTTCGAATTGATTGCCGTTGGTATGCCATCGGACGCGGGGGGTTTGGGCTGGAGCGAGGTACGAAAGGTGAGGATATCGTGAGCAGGCTACTAAGAATGATTAATATCCGGAGTTTCGTCGTAAAGGAAAACTTATGAAGAACGGGAGAGAAGGCGCGCGCGAGCGTGCCAACCGTTAAAATCTTTGCGAGTCTCTCACGCGCGCCATGAAGTCTTGAGATTTTTGTGCGAATGACCGTGGCTAAGTGGGATAGTTTTCTCCGTCGTCCTGATTCGCGTTCTTCTTTTTTTTTTCCATGCCATTCCCTCTTCTCTCTTCGCTGCACCGGAAAGAATGACTGAGAGTTCTTCTCCTACTTTTGCTCTTCCGCCCTTGTCCCTTTATTGCCATCTTCGCTTCCACTTTTACTTCCTCTTCCCAAAGCGAGTCAAAGTGCGAGAACTGCAGTTTTTCTGCTCCCGCTGCCACGGTGATCTTCGTATTCGTGCGGCCCTGGATCGTTGCCCTTTGTCGTTTACTATCTATCCACTCTTTCCGTAGCCACCAAACGACATGCACCAAACCCCTACCGAGGGAAGTTTAATCAAACGAGACGTTCGCACTAGTTTACGAGAATATATCTCTCGGCATCTACTTTTTATTTTTTTTCCCCTCAACGTCGGAATGACTGGATCCTGCAGGTTCATACACTTTCTTTTGTAACGTAAAATTTTAATTTTGTATAAAATATAGTTACAAAAATGTATGTGTATCGTGTATATTTTTTATTGTAAAACTGTTAATTTGTTTTTATTTTTTTTTTCAATAAAGATTTTACAAATTTATATTAAAGTTTATCTTTGATATTTGCTATAAATGCAATTTCACTGTACTAGTATTTAACTGGATTAAACTTAGGAACGAAAAACTTATTGAGAATTTTTTACGAGTATTGGCATTATGAGTTTGTATTGGGAAAAAAAAATAAATAATAATAATAATAAAAATACGTTCGGCGATTACGGCTTTGAGAAAACTCCGAAAATCGAAAAGTCCACCGAGACGTATAAATATATACGTGGTTTGAGAAAGACAGGCGCACCCTTTTCAGAAGAATTACTCCGATCAGCGTCCGTAGGGTTTCTTTCGGTGGGATTAAAGTGCCGCAGTAAGTTTCGGTCTCGCAATACACGGCATAGTTTTTTCTTCATCCCTCGGACTTAATGCCATGCGGAAGCCGGAGAACGTTCTTCTTTCGTCGATAAGTTCTCTGGGAAAGAAACGGGACGATGAAGGAAAGAAATGGTGAATGAAAAAAAAAAAAGAGAAAAAGGGGATCGTTAAAAGAAGATCGAGAAAGTAAGCGCGTTAGGTAGCGGCATTTTTATATACGTGCGACAAAGTTGCACTCTTTGCGAATAGGGGACGATTCAAAGCAATCGAGAGGGAAAAGGAAAGCTTCTGTGGGTTTGCAAGGAACTTCCAAAGTCACTGATCGCCGGTGTGTTTCTTTTTCTATATCTGTAGCCCGGAAACTTTAGTTGCCATAGTTTTTCCTGCTGGCTATCGAGAAATCACACATCAAACGCTCGAGATCAAATCTTGTATATGTATGACGAGAAAGAGAGAGAGAGACTGAGGAGGCTTACACAGAGACGTGGAAAAAGGAGGTTGTGAAGGGGAGGTTTTAGCAAGAGGGTGCTCGTAAAAAAGTACGAGCTAGATTCGTAGAAAACGGCGGAGTTATAAATACAAAGTTGAGGAAATTGGAAAAGTTTTGGTTAGTCGTGGACTAGCCCCTCCTCAAGACAGACATCGGTGGTTCCGCCAAATGAACATCAGCCAGTTACGCAAGTACAAACATAAAGCATATGTATATATATATATATATTCCCACGGTCGATCGAACGAAATATCGTTGCTTGCTTTTTTCCGCAGTTAAACGTATGCGTTTGAATAAATAAATAAACAGAGAAAGAGAATGAAAGTTTTGGATATATCGGATGGTTTCATAGGTCTCTTGGTTGTAGGCTCCAAATTTCGAGGGTCCAACCCTCTCGTTCGGGATTATTGTTTTACGTTGGCGCCTGGATACCTACCCTTGTATTCAGGGTGGATAAGGGAGTGGTGAGAGAAGAGAGTGAGTTGGATAACGATGGCGAGTAGCAACCAACGATCTCTCTCTCTCTCTCTCTCTCTCTCTCTCTCTCTCTCTCTCTCTTTCTCTCTCTCTCTGTGCTTGGTTGTCTTTCACCCTCGTATACAGCACCAGTAACACCATATACAGCAACGTAAATGCGCCAAGCCAGACGAAACAGAAATTCAATCAAGCCTCGCCAATTCCGCGGCCGTGCGCAGGCCGTCCATGGGCTTTGTGCACAATTGCAGAGGAATTTGGTGCACTCTCATCGTGGCTCCCGCTTTCGCGATGTGCATCTAGTGAAATAGAAAGAGAAAGAGAGAGAGAGCTATAGAGAGCAAGAGAGAAAAAGGATAAGAGAGGCAGTCCGACAGAGATAAAAGTAGAGTGAGAAAAACTTGACTGCAATTGAACGAAAATAAAATTTGTTTATTCGTCCGTGTATGAACCTGTGAGTCGATGAGCTACAAACATATCAATATTTTTGTTTTTTAATTATTATATTATTTAACTAAACATTATTGTTCTGACTGAATATAGTCTCTTGTATTCGATTTAATTATAACCAAATCGCATAAACATAAAATATTTTCATAGTAGTAATCAAATAAGCGTGTGCACATTTGTCTGTACATGGTTGAATATTGGGGAATACAGCTTGCGAGATAGAAAATTCTTATTGTCTTTACTGAGTGAGCGACGCTCATGAGTCAAGCGAGATAATTATATTTTCTGCTCGACATACCATTAAATGTCTCACTAGGGTTTCTCGAGCAATAAGGTTTGCACAAGAGATGAGCATATACTCTAGCAAATCCCCATAGGACATAATTTCCTTTTTCATTCAGTCTATTCCTACATATTTATCTTACGAGAGAGTAATTTTCTACGTGAATATTAATTTTCATTGACACGAAACCAACGGAGAATACACAGATGGGGGGATAGCGTTTCTCTTTTAATTTATATATCCAGGCTTTTAATTTATATACTCATGATTTCAGTGCATCATTTTATTTTATAATATATTTCTAAGTTTATGCAGCTATCATATTATCCAATGTTGACGTTGTCATTTTTCATGGAATATAAGATTATACCCTTTGATTCTTATTTTGTAAGTATAATAAAAGAACCGATATTATGCCTGAGAGGAAAGTGTCATAGGTTTTCCATTTGTGACGTCGCGTAGTTACATGAAAATTATTGATGCCTGTTTTAAAATTATTCTGGCGTATAAACAAAGTATGCAACGATGCATTTCATCACACTACCAAGTATAATATTAGAAAGCACGAAACTATTGATTAATCGAGGATTGAAAACGCAAACATACTAATTTAATCAGGGACATACATTTTTGTTTGATCGATCTTTCCGATTGTATGTATGTACTCGTGAACAATGGGATAAGCTGAAAAACATTCATCCTTTTACAACTTTAAATTATTAACGTTTTAAGGATGGAAAAAATACATAATATTTAATGTTTATCAATGAAAACTTTATACGTTGGATATGGAAAAAATAATGCAAATATTGTTGGAAGTATCTTTGGACTGGGAATTGCTATTTTGAGATCCATTTTTTTTATCAATATTTTGGCCTGAAAGTTGAAATTGAATTTGGTACAGTGGTTTTTCAAGGTATAAAAAACTGCCAGGATTTTTTAAATTACTTTTTCTCTTATTTAACATATCAAATTACGTAATGCAAACATATTTAAACTTCAGTACTAAATTTTAGCATTGAGCTTTACGTTGATGATGGGTCTGGTCGATATATCGACCGGTATAATCAGCTCGGAGCCTCTATATATGAAATTAATTGCATTTATTCCTGTATATTTCACTACTGATAAAAGATAGATTTAAATTAAAAAATTTTATTGTTCTCAAATCGTTAAATCCTTGATTTTAAACATTTTATATAATCAACGTCCTTCATTCATAAAAAAATGTATCCCATGTCAAATAATTTGATTATATTGATTATAAATTGAAATGAATTGAGATCGCAGTGAATCGGAAAAGGATGAGAATTTTAATTAGAAAAATGCTTTGTTAAAATGTTTTATAAAAAAAAAAGAGATTTCGGGGTACGTCCTTAGTTTTTTTTTTTTCATAAAACAGTGACGACTATGGCGATTATGTGGCACGAGCAAAAGAAGATTAGTACAAAAAGAAAACTCGAAGTCCGAGTGTCAAGCATCAAAGATACCACAGGAACGAGAGAAGAAAATTCTTTTTTTTTTTTTTTTAAATTCGTATAGGAAAAACTTTCAAGTGAGTATACGGGGCGTCGTCTAGTGAGAAGCAAAGAGAGCTGTACCAACCGCTGAACAAGAACAGGACGAGGTCGTCGAGGTAATTCGACAAGTCTGAGTAAGAGTGGTCATAATCCGGCTTTACCGACAGCGTCATGTCATCTACCTTTTGCTCTCCTCTGACATGATAGCATTCTTTTCTCGTCGCCGACGAGACTCCCTAGCATCATCGATTCCGTACATTGGATCGACGCTTTTTACGCTCAGAAACTCGGCTTTTTTTCTTCCACCTCACGAAAGTCCACCAAGTCTTACGGACAAGAGCTCTAGCTGCGGGAACATGAAAGAACATCGACGACGATGGCAAATACGCTGACTATAGCATATACGATATATACATAGGCGTTTTTGTATTAAATGTGTATATGAACGTATATATACATATATATGTATATGTACGGATAGCAACGAATACTCAGGGGCCTTAAGAAGCCGATCGGAGATTGCACCAGAAACCCAGGGCGCTCTGCAGCCAGTATCGTGCCAGAAAACCAAGCAGAAAACGATGATGGGATGGGAGAGTCAATTGCTGGAGCGAAAGTGTGAATTTATTATCGAGCAGTAAGAGGTTCTCGCCAACCTATCAACACTGGCTTTGGGGTATAAGAAAGAAAAAGGAAGGGGGATGGGAGTAGGTTGAAGAGGGGGAGGAGGAGGAGGAGGAGGAGGAGGAGGAGGAGAGGATCGTATCGCTGTTTGGTCAGCTCTCGAGTCCGCGCCAAGTTAAAATTCTCGCTGTATATGTCCGCGGAATCAAACCTTTTGGATATACAGTAGTTTTTTCGAGATCTCGAGAGACCGAAGGTACCGTATAAATTTTCGATTCAGTTTTATTGTGACGCCAATTGCAATGGCAATCTTCATTGCAACGTGAATTTTCTTTTTACGCTTTACCATCATTTGTGCTCAAGACTATTCAATTTTATGATTTTATTTTTGTTACTACGTTATCACATTATGCAGAAAAATAATGGAAATTGCTACTGACGATTTATACATCTAAAGTATTATTAAATTTAATATTTAATTTTGTAATATTTCGTTATTTTTACAATTAAATATATTTGGGCAGCTAATTTTACAAAGATTCAATAAACGCGATGAAATAACGAAATAAATAATACACGACATCAAAAATTTGGGAATGAGTTTTTTGGAGACAATTAAATATTAATACTCTCGTCGAGTCTCACTTATATAACTTTTATTTATCGCGAAGTATTAATTCATACTTTCATCTCTCTGATACATATAATTCGACTGATTGTACTCAAGGCGGAGCAAGAATTCATATCGGAGCCGAATTACTCCCGTTTGAATGTTCGAGAGGATTACCCAAACGGTCAAATCTCACAATTAGTTTGTCAATTTAGTTAATCCAACAATTCTTTTTCCTTACTGTATCTTACTCAAAATAATTAATTTTTACATCTCAAATATAAATTCTCAACTTTTTTCTTTGATTATGGCTTAATTTATTATATTAATGAAAGAATATTCTATATCTGTTTTAATTAGAGATTTCGTAACGTAAATAAATCTCTTAATGAAATAGTCGAGATCTTGCTGTAGACCTATTCTCAGGAACCACATTTTCCTGGTCATCATGCTCGGGTTACCACTCATGCTGACGAGGTTGTAGCGGTTAGGAATCTTCCTCGTTTTCCTCCTTATCATCGTTCGTTTGCAAAATCCTCTAACCCGTTTCAACAACTAGACCAAATTCTCTGCTACGCCGCCCTTCGCTTGTAAATCGAGACTCACACTCTATCCCTCACTCTCTCTCTCTCTCTCTCGCTTTCTCTTACGTTCAGGACCGGAAGGGATGCGGGCGAGAAATTGTCGAGGATCCATAGATACCCTTGAGTGCCTTGCGACATACGATCACAATGGGTTTTAGCCCGACTGCTTGTAGCTTCACAGAAGTTTAGCTATATAGAAAACGGTGTGCCGAAGCGCGATGTCGTGAAAATCGAAGTAAAATGAGTAAGGTTAGATTATGTTGGCGTTGGCGTATTACGGGACGAACATTCGCTTTCAACTGACTTGACAGATAAATCGTGCGTCAATCCTTCGCAGAGCAGATCGAGAGGGAACGCAAATACGAGGGTGAAGAGAATACGTGCGAAGAGTAAAAGTCCCGGACGGAATAGAAACCGGAAAAGCGTACGGCGCATCAGCGAGTTGAATTCAGTAATCAAGAAACGTGCGACAACCCTTCAATGCGATGTATGTATATGCACATATACGTATATCGCATGATGAATATACAGTATGATACCGTACAGACAAGGTTCTACACCCTTAGTTCGTTATACTTCATCATCGACAGTTGCATAACGAGCATATTTTGTTCTACCTATGAATGTATCTATTTGAACGTGTTGGTGATGATTCACATATACACTTTTATATGAATTTCTTCATGCACATGTCTAGGGTTTGTAATATATTACGTTATATATTTTTGACAGTCTATGGCGCATTTTATGTGTACGCATTCATATTATATATAAATCCCTTCTGCAAAACCCAATTTCGCGAAAAATTCAATTTTTTACAATTGGTTGTCCATTGGTAAACTGTGTAGAATTTATATATTATGGATATATTGAGATTACATATTGGTTATATATATATTTTTTTTACTCATAAAAGTTGAAAAAAATTATTAATACATGTACATGGCACATATGCGCTCATACCAAGCTACGTAACGAAAAACGTTAATTAATATTCGGTATGCATTAGGTTTGTTTTTTTTTTTTTTTTTCGTTCGAAATTTTGTTTAATTGTTTGCAATTCAGATCACTGGTTCCAATATCACGAAGACAAACAAAAACACATTAATGAAACAACAATTTTTCATACTTTTTTGACACTATTATTTATACTATCGTGACCGCCTATAACATTTATTTTTACAATGGAATAAGATTATCCCTTGATGAATATATATATCCCTCATACTATCCAAACTTGAACTGATCGATTCTTGCAACAACGTAGTCAACGACTATTTGAATCGATGGCGGATGTAAGCGAAGTTAAGGATGATTTCGGAGTTGGACAAGTGTAAACAAATGTTCCTGTTCCGTATTGCTAAGAGTAACCTGCGACGATAGTGAGAGCAAAAGGGACTATATATAGGCAAAGGGATGAAGACGAAAGCACATAGCATTGAAAGGTGCGCGCGAGAAAGCGTACCGGAAAGTTTATACGCAATTGAGAGAGGGAAAGATATAGAATGATAAAGGACTGAGCGGGAGAGTGAATCGCGAAGACCCCGGGGGTGGCTCGTGCGCGGGCGCGGCTTTGCGGGTCAGAGTGCGCCCGGTATATAACCGGGCGGATGCCTTCGTCCTTCAGTCTCGCGTTTGATCGCCGTAGCGACGATTCGCATGCTACTTCAAGTAACGCGAAGTTATGTCATATTAACGCGCGTGTATTTCAAATTGATGATGGTAAAATCTAATTTTTTTTTTGCACGCAATCTCGATATCATTCGGTTAACGTGATTGTCCATATAAATTTTTCATCTTCTGGATCCAGGTTTATTTAATATTTTCAAATCGTTAATTAAATAAAAATACACACACAAAATGACATTTGGTATATTATAGACGATCAGCGGATCGGTAAAACAGAATGAACGATGAAAAAAAAAACAAATTTCGCCAAAACATCGAACGGTGAAATTTGTGGCAATGAAGTGAACCATCAGTATATAAATGATAATGTGACTATATTGTTATTTTATTGATGAGAGTGTAAGAACGAAAAATAATTTGAAAAAAAGAGTCACTTAGGATGAGGGATTGAATAAAGGTTTGTTGTACCTTGACCGATAACTTTCGGTTATAAAGTTGTTTAGCCGATGCATATCGAGGATTGGGTGTTTTGAGAAACGTAGCACCAACGAGAGCTCTAAATAAGAGAAGCTCGTAGATCAGAGGAAGGCTCGGTGCAACCCCGTTGCCACGGTTCGTGTATATAGCGCTCGGGTTTTCGCTTGAACTGGGTCACCGACCCGTCCACTTTATCGGTAGCGCGCGGGTTCCCAGCCGGCACAACACGCCGAATTTTCCAATAACTCTTTTGAAAAGTACAAGTTTCTAGAGAGCCTCGCAGGTACTATAAAGAAGGCTAATCACGGAGTATCCAATTTGTGTACGGAACAATAAATTCAATGCATAAAATTATGCAAGCAAAAACACTGATAATTTGAGTAATAAAAGTTAGTTTAACTTATGAAACTTAATTATTTTCACCGATAAATTTTAAGTGATAATGCGATAAAATAATTAAGTGTGCACTTTCTTTGAGTGAGAAGAATCGGTATCACGAAAAGTGCGTTGAAACAATACGTGTAAAAGCGACATGCATAAGCTTGACAGTGATTTTTTGAAATATCAAAATCACGGCAAAAGATCGATCGGGAAATTTCAAGTGATATGATAGAATCGAGATGTTATTTCATGACCGGTAATGTGTTCTTAATTTACTTTTTATTTACGGTATACTTTCTCTACTTCATTGACGATCTGGCACAAATGATCAGTCATCCGCCCTCTGGCTGATCGTCGCCATATTGATAAAGCCAAAATCGAGATCATCGGCTGATCATCAAAACGATCTGAAAATGAAACGTCGCAATAATAATTCAATATACGCCGTCAACGGAAGTGGCAACGGTTGTTGTTGTCACACCAAGAAATCGAGCCGTTCGAGCTTGTGCAGCGAGTCCATCGGCGAGGCGAACGAACCACCCGGTTGGTGCGTGTATGCGGCGGTAGCTCTCGTAGCCGTCGGATGTTATCTGAATGCACTTGGTGGGGATTTCGTTCATGATGACATTCCCGCGGTCGTAAGGAACAAGGATGTTCTCGCTCAAACAACAATCGGCAGTGTACTTGCTGATGATTTTTGGGGCACTCCTATGCAAGATATCAACAGTCATAAAAGCTACAGGCCGCTAACGACTCTCACATTTCGGTAAGAGTATTTATCGAAATTTGTTATGAATAATATGCGGACAAATAGCCGTTTCAGATCGCCATTGCATTGTATAACTCGTCTTTCGTATAAAATATTTTTGCCATTGATTTTTTAGTGTCTTATATATTCACATTTAATATTGTATTATGCTAATTTTAGTTTTCTTAAGAGTATTGAATAGCTGCTCAGACAGCTGCATCGAACAATTTTATATTGAGATTTTCATCGTGAAATATAGGTCACTTGGAGCTTCTTGAAATATGAATATTTACAGATTAATCCATTATCCTCCATTATAATCGTCTTTGCTGTTCTATTTTTTTATTTCATTTTTTTTTTTAAATCTTTAGTTTAAAAATGCAAAAAAATCGTTTTCAAGCTGCTTATGATTTAATAGCAGTCTTGTTAGCAAACGAAGTTGTGCAGGCCCTTTTTTTTTAATCCGGTGACAATGTGATAAAAGGTTTGAGCTCTTTCAAGTCTAAAGGTAGACTTTTCACATTGAGCAGCTAGCAAATGAATAAAGTAAACTGGTATTTTTAGACCATGTTATCTCCATAAATGTTTTTTTTGAATTAAAGTAAAAGGGAGTGAACCAAGCAAATCTTTCTTAATCATTTATAACCATATAAATACGAATAACTGAAATATGCCACTGCTCGAACTATTGAAACAGTTTTTATACGTCGCAAGAGTTAGTTTCCCAAAATTATCAACTATAAAATAACTTTTTCTTTATTTTTCTTTATGAAGTATCACAATTTATCAATATTATAATTTTT
>JABMBV010051064.1:0-23453 GCA_018906735.1 Mesochorus sp. PSUC_FEM 10030011
ATTATTATTATTATTATTATTTTACTACGTGTGGTGAAAGCTCCATGGGAACACAAGGAAGAGACTTCATGTGCAGAATGGATGATATTAGGGTCAATATCCACTTCTCTGTCTAGGAAAGTAGCGGAGGGAAAGAGGAGGGGAAGCATGTCTTTAAAATGACGACAGACGGAAGGAGCAATGTCATTCCCGAGTTTGCTATACTACGAGAGCCGAGAGGAAGCACGCGACTATCCCGTTTACGACGAAAGCCACACCGGCAGTATAGCCAGCCAGTCACGGACTTTCTCGATCATGCCGTTCAACCAAGCGGCAAGTTAGCGTCCGTCGGCTGTCAATTCCGACCTCGTTCAACCTTTACCTATACTGGTATATACATGAAAGCTTTTGTACATGTATGTAGCGCGTGCCTGGGTGAACGAATGTAGAAGTGAAAAGTTGATGTGGCCAAGTCTTTCGTATGTCTAGCACTACATCCACTCTCATGGACGGGTAACCAACCACCACGTACAGGGTTTCGTATACGGGTGGTAGGGCAACATACATAATCTTGGCTCGAAGCTGCTTCACGAGAAAAGACACGTCTCGCCAATAAGAAGGTAATATTCCAAGCGGGATAGTAGCTGAGAAGAGGGTGAAGAGTCTAGCGCGCGAGTTGGGGAGTCTTTCACCTACCGACAAATTGGATTTTACTCGGTAGGTAGAACCTTAAGGTCGATCCTAAACGATTTGGAGATGGAGCTGACGACGTAGCTCACTTTTACCATCTTGCACACGTATTCGTTCTTTATTCACAGATATAGTATATATTTATTATATATTATCAGTACGTTGTTGCATTATAGAGTAAGTTCACCAGTGAATGAACGATTAGAGGTAACGGTTTTCTCGTTGTTGAATTTTCGAAGAGAAGAAAGATTCGCATTGAAGATTCCTTTCACGTGATAATGAAATTCATGGCCATTTTGTTTGATGGATAAAATTATTAAGATTGTTGAAAAATTGGATTTGATGATCAATAATATTTGTAAAATTTTGTGCGTTCATAAAAACTTCACTATTTCCAGAACTCTTAAAATAATTCATTTCACAATGTCTCTTTTATCGTTCAATTTTTTTCAAATTACTGTGCCTCTCCTCTGAGAGTATAAGACACGGTGATGTAGAAATCAACGTAGTGACACTATGGCCACTCTCATCTTTTTTTTTCACCCATAACCAAGATTCTCTAACCTTTTCTTGGCTGTCGTATTATTCAATGAGATTTGTGCGAACGTTTGTATTCAAAAGTACTGTAAAGTAGACGTTTTTTTTCTTAAAAATTTCTTTTTCACACCAGGCTATCAGAAGATGTACTAACGTCCTTCAAAGTGCACTTGGTTCATTTTTTAACCGCAGCGTGCGTACTTAATCGTCTAACTCGAAAGCTGTCTCTTCTCCCGCTATCGTTCTTCTTCAGAAAACGTCACGACTTTACCTCATCCCCGAGGTTAAATCCTTCCAAGACTTTGATGAGGCAACTTTTCTCGTTCTCGTATTTTCTTTGTCCTGAAGCCGCATATAGTTAAATGGTTGATGCGATGGCGTTCGCTTATCCTCAGCTCCGAAACTTCATCATCTTTTTAGCCTCTTCTTGTACCTTTCTCTTGTCGGCAGCATTTGCCATCAGGATATTTACGACATATTCTGAAAAACCTGTACTCTCTTGCTCAAGGCTGACAGTCAATTTTTCGATCGTTTTCTAAGCCAATTTGCGACCTTCGTTGTTTGTTGAAGAGTTTTCATTGCTCTCGGGAAAATCTTTTGCTGCAAAATCGAGTCATTACCGGTGACCGCTGAAGCTTTACCGGTTTTTCACTCGAACAATCACGGACGAACTCCAAGAGTTCGCGAGAGAAATAGAAGATCTCACAAAACCCCTAAAGCTAAAAGGATGAGACAAAAGCGAGGTGAGTAAGTTTTCCTCGCGAGATTATTTCTACGATTCATTTACTCACTGAAGCCTTTCAATTTATCTAGAGCGCTGAATTAACGAGTTTTCTTGAGTTGAAGAAATTTATCATTGGTTCGATTGAATTTGTATTTTTTTTTGTTGATAAATTAAATACGTTTTGAAGTTGTTGATGATTGAAAATCTCCATGACAGATTAACTCTTTTTTCTCTTTTTATTTCAGGTGTCTAAACGTTAGGTGAGATGATATTTAGCAGACATACCATATAAAGAAAAAACGTAAAGATTAATTGTTTATTTTTTATATTAATTTGAACGGCAAAAAATAGTTGATTTATTATAATATCCTAGCAATTGTGCCTTTCTTGTGGTTCTTCGTATTTTATCACAACATAAACAGTATATTTTCAACTTCTTTCGGCGTGGATATTTCAGCGCAATTTGTTCTTTTATGATATGTTAAATAATTCTAAAAAATACGACGAGTAAGAATGAAGGACTACTAAGAGAAAGTCGAGGAATGTTGCTTTCTCTCTCTGCTCAAAAAACAACAAGGTCACGTTGGTGGAAAATTTTTCTTTTCTTGTCTTTGTTGCCTTTTCTCGCTCCCGGTCCGAAGCCCGAAAGAGCTTATTGCAAAATGTTTCTCGCTCGACTATAGACAAAACGTCTCGTGAGATCGCAACGGCTGTTTTATTCATAAGAAAGCCATGGTAAGCTGACAATCAGTATTCGGAATCCGTGCAACTCCATTCGCGGTTGTGCTTGTCTGCCAAGGAAACGCGAGAGTATTCTTTGCCTTTCATCTCCTCCCTTTCTATCTTTCTCTTTTCGATATAAGACCAACAGAAAGAAAGAGGGAAAGAGAGAATGGAAGGCAGAACTTCTCGTATCTCACGCAAATATGAAGAGGACGAATGAATGAGAAGAGAGTAGTAATGTCGGAAGGAATAAGTGATAAAAGCAGTAAAAACAAAGGGCTTGCACTGCGGTTAGGATGAGTTGAAAAAATATAGAAAAAATCGTAACAATTGTTAAAGATTCCCCGTACAACGATTTGTACAGGGAATAATTAGGAAAAATGACGTACAATGAACAATGTTATACACATGGTTGCGACGTATCTAGTCTGAGAGATCAGCAATCATAAGTCAAGTAAATGTTGCCCTCGAGAATGAGATAGGTCGTAGAGATTGGCTCGTTCATGAGGTAAATATCTATGACGAACTGTAGAGTCTGACAAGGTAACCTTCCATCAAACTCAATGTTGATACGGAATGTGTCTGGTGGATGGATCGTGCTCTGAAGAACTTCAGCATTATTTATTTATCGTATATATATTTTTTTCTCGGCGGCTCTTCACCTCTGCCATTTCATCTTGTTGCTTGTTGCTTTCTATTTTTCTCGTTTTTCTCTGTCTCGCTCGTTCTTTATTTTACGAAAGCTCGCGACATACGGTAGAAGCTATATTTAGAGACGACAGGCGAGAACCGAGAGCAATATTTTTCAAGAATATTGGATAAAAGCAGAGCTCTCCCTTCTACCTCTTACGTGGAAGGTTATGTTTGTAGCACATCGTACGGGTCTTATGGGACAACCAACAGAGTCAGTCATTTCCTTGTTGTAAATTTTTATGATGTTTCTGTCCCATGGGTCGTTGAAATATTGGCCGGAGCACAGTCGCGGTGGATTCATCGACTTTGAAGCAATTTCATTTTTTCCGTCTGGCATTTGGACGGTATAAAGCACTTTTGGGAGATCTATAGAAGTCAAACAAAGATATTGAAGACCTATAAACTTTGCCCGAACTTTTCGTTAATTGCATTAGCACTCAATGTATCTTTACTTTAATATCCAATGTTCTCCATCTTTCATTGGATCACCATCGTTACAAATACATGATTGAAATAAATGATAATTTTTCCTTGTTTTAATTTATGGAAAAACTATTGCTCGTGGACTATTTTCACCCTCGTCTTTTATGTACAATCTCATTAAACTCTAAAACGCTGTTATCAAAGTTGGCATACGTCGTCAACTTTTATTTAATTTTTGTTATCATTTTCCGAATTAATATTTTACATTTTTATTGACAATTAGTCAGTCTCCTTACTCAAAGTACAATCAAGCCTATAATCTGGAATACTTGAGCTGTCGATGCCATGTCTTTTACTCACTGGTTAATACATTGAACTGACGATGACTTTCAGGCCACAATTTGTTCGACAAGTAATAATAGCCCGGATACGATAATGAAAAATACGACTGTCACGAATAATGTATGTCTTGTTTTCAGTTGAAAGACGTTTTTCCGATAAACTTCGTGCTGTACGTTTCTGTCTGGGCGATTAACATGTATTGATATCTGAAGTACTTTACTTAACACACGTTGTAAAATCCAATGTTGTATAAATACGAATTTTGGATAAACTTATCGATCGAGTTTTTCCAAATTTTTTAAACGGGAAATTGAGAAAAGTTCATTTTCAAAAATATATTGCACTTTTCCAAAACTTGCAGTAATTAAAAAAAAGGATGTTAACAAAAAATGGTATCGTCGTTTTCTAGCGGATTTTAAGGACATATCCATTGGAAATTATATTTTTCTACATTCAACATTCTGGAGATCTTCCATCGCTAGTTTCATACTATGTTCTCGGTCTTATCTTTCACCTTTAATTTTTTTTACTTGCTCTCGTTCTAGGGATACTTTCGCGTAGAAATTCTCATTACCTCAGGGTAGTATACATGTATACGCACATCCACTATTTCTCTATTCCTCGAGCTGCCACGGTGACTGGTTGTTTTACGGTCGCTCGTAATCCGAGCCAACATAATGTGCATAATAAACGAGATACAAAGTGCACACTCGAAAGTGAGATCCAAGATGATACTAAAGGAAGAACGAAGTGGTCACAGATGTGACATGCATGAAATCCATTTGTATAGTTCGCAATAGTTTTTTTTGTTTTCCTTGTAATGGAACCCAATCTATATAAATACATTCAAATACATTTTTTATTTTAAATCCGTAATAAAAGTTATAATAATTTAAAATCAACGATGGGATCACTACAATATTGTTTAAAAATTCAAATTAATGTTTAGAAATCGATATATCTGTATCTTTATATCTCTTTTTTGGTTGTTTTATACGTACAGTACATGACACGTAGACTCAAACTTGTATACGTTAGCGCAGAGATAAAAAAAAATTATATTAACATGGCAGAGGCAACGAGAGATGAAGTTTCTCTCATGTTTATATGCATGGGGTCGCGAAATCGATCGAACCACGCCACCGAGTTAACGTACTCTCTCGCAAAGGATCATCCATACAGCCATAAATCTCCCTGGTATGTATAGCCCTGTCATCTATGTATTTGTAGGTGCGAGATAAATACATATATATACGTATACATACACACCTGTATAGGGTTTCGCCGCTGGGCTCTTTGAACCAAAGCAACATCGCAACCGCGTCAGTCGTGTCACGAGATTGTTGAAGTATGTCACACGGGAGACTCATGTTTCTCCCTGCAACACCGCGAATTGTTTCGACTCCTCCTGAAAAAAGAAAATGAACAAAATAAATAGGATAGATACATGTGTCCATGTGTTTTTTTAAGTAAAGCCAATATTTAGAATCGAAAATAAACGTTTTTACTCCAGCTCTCAGGAAAGAAATAAGCATGAATGAAAGTTATATTTTAATCGGGTTTAATTAAAACCATTTTCCCCAAGTTCATTCTTTCTGCATACACCAGAAGGTTTCAAGTATAATTTCCATTATAGGTGGAGTACTTTTCTTTCTTTCTTTCTATAATTCGCATAACGAAATTTAACCTTTCAGACATTTTCCAGGTTTATTCGCTTTGTTACAATTTGCAAGCTATCGAAATCGAATCAATTTATTCGAATGACGAGTCGTTAATGTATACGTAACGAGTATTGGCAGTAGAAAAGATAATAGACGGGTTGGGTATGCGTAGTTTTATGAGAGAGTATCATCTTGAATTTGAATCGTTTCTCTCGTTTACTTAGCTCTGCTATAAAAGCCCAAGGGTTTATCGCTACAAGTTATCACGCTGTGTGGTATATATAATGTAAAATCTATATATGTACATGTGTGTGTAGGTGCGTATATATATAGATAGACACGTACGTCCCGTAAAACGTTCAATGCCTTACACCCAAACGACTTTACCTTTCATTTCCTAGAAAGCTTGCCAATTGAAATTCTATCCTTCGCGTTTTATCATACGTATATATATACGGAGTGTAATTGCAATGGTTTTTTTCTTTCTCAAGCTCGTCACCAACGTGCACTGATTTTGTAAGTTAGAACGTTGCTTCTCTTTTGTATACACACGCAGCCTCCTTCTTTTATAGCCTTTTGTCAGGATACAGCCTACTCTGTAGACGATCGTGTACCATCTGTAAAGATAACAAACGTTAACGGGGGGAGACGAAACCTCGTAACATCGACATAAGACCTGATGAACCGGTAAACGGATCGCGTGTGCCCACCAATTACGTGTTCGTGTTTAGGGTCAATATATATATAACAATGAGCGTTTACGATAAGGGACTATAGATTAAAAGAACAAGAGGTTCACCTGATCATCTGATCACCTGAAAAGAACGCTCTTATAGTTTTACGTTACGTGTATGCGTATAGAGTATCTGTATAATCGCGCTTTATTTGTGCTCATTAGTTTTGTTTTCTTCAGTCCCAATTCTTCCGTAAGACAAAATGACTACGTCGAATGCCAGCAAACAAACAGGTCGAACCCACATAAATTTGTCTGTTGGATCGACGTGAAATTAAGTCCTTTTCTTAATTGTAAGTTGATATATCTAAAGTAACAGCCATTGTGAATAAGAGCTTATTCAGCAAGAGCAGGCATCGTATACTTAAGTTTGCTCGAACACTCGACGGCAAATCCACGGAAACGCTTGCACTTTGGAGGTCTGGAAGCACGGTGGAAAAGGGAGGGGGTTCCCCTATATGTTCTGAAGGCACTACATTGAATGCTAGCTAGAAAGAAAAGAGAGTTTCCAACATAATTGCAATGTTCTCTGTCTACTAGAAAATCCCACTACCACTCTCCTTCTCCTCGATGTCGTCGTCGTCGACGCAAGTCTCCTGTACTCCTCGTTCGTTCTGGCGAAGTATCCAATTTACTAGAGAGGAATCAGGAACATCGGCTAAACGTTATTTCTTCCCCTTGGGATGTCGGATGGGGTGAGTCTTTCCGCCTACATGGAATAGATTGGTATGTGTGCGGTGAGGAAGGGAGAATGGAAGAGCGAAAAGACCCGGTATACTTTGGGATCCGGGACTGGTGGGAGCAAAGGTTGATGTCGTGAATCGACTGTAGGTTGCTCTGGCCGAAGCGCAAGCGACGTTATACGAGCCACAAAACGTAAACCACTAATACCATTATGGTCTGACCGAGCAAGCGAGGTATACAGACATTTGCTCTACGTTGTAACCTTCCTTCTCGGGGTCTTGTCTCTGTGCATCGCCCTGGTTAACCCCGCCAAAGAAGCTTTGTATCTCGTGAGTTTTTCTCTTTTCGGATCCTGTTTTCTTTCTATCTCGTTGGCTTGTCACTCGTGTGTGTTAGACCAAACGTTCAAGGAGACGATGATGAAGAGCTCCAACTCGAGGGGATCAACTTCGTAACTCCCATCAGTGGAGAAACAACCCTCGCCCTCTTCCATTGATGCTGGAATCGGAGACGAGAGGAATATATGTTTATCAAGAGATAGGTCGGTATACACGAGTTTTTTTACGAGAAATTTTTCGACGTTGTATCCTCGTATCTTTGTAATTGTGGGCTGTCCAGATGCGCTAATGGCCTCCTAATGCTCCGGACCATTATACATATCGATACCGTTCAATCCCATAAGAGCGTATTGGCTTCGTGTAAATCCTGGTTATACATCTCTCTAGCCCAATACCGTCATCTCTCCGGGGAGGCTTATCGTCGTTTCTTCTTTGTCTTCTGGTTTCGTGTTAATCTTCCTTTGTTTCTGGGAACTTGGACCATAGTGCAGAACATAGCAATTCTACCAGAGGATTTAGGAGTTCTAGTTGTAGCGGGAATGAGTAACTGTAGTAAGGATGAGTTTCGCCGAAGTTGTAATTAATGTGGATATCGGGGTGAAGATTACGTGATATTCCACAGAAAATTATCTTTTGGAGATTTAATATAATCTTTCCTTTTTTCGAATCATAATTCAAATGATCGTTGAACTCAAAATGACTGAGTCCAATATGGGATTGTTCATGTTAATATTATATACAGTGCGATACTACAGGTATATAAAAAAACTTGAGGTTCATGAGCCAACATCAGACTATGATGCGATCGTGAAAGGCAGCGTATATTTGATCTGCCAATCCCAGAAAGAACGTCCCGGTTGAAATCCGATAAAGGCAGAACGAGAAAAACGCGCGCGAAGGTTCAAAAACTTTATCTGCCTGAGTTTATCATGTTCCTGTTGGCAGTCTGCTATACCGGATGAAAAAGAGACAGATGATGAGAAGAAAGAGAGAAAGAAATACTCGGCTACGACGTTCGTTGGCATTTTACGCGCTACGTTTCTCTCGTTGGTTTGATAGACGAAAGTCAAACACGAGATCTCGAAAACTGTCAGGATGAACGCACTTTCGAAACGACTTTATTCTATTGTATGTATGGTATTCTCATCGTATTATGTTTCATTCTTTGCACTCTTGGGAGATTATCAGAGTGGTTTAGATTATGTAACTCCTGTGTAATTGACCAAGAGCAAATCTATTCTCGATATCATCTCGAATATCGAGAATACTATATACGTATAACTGTATTTATATACACGTAAATGTGTAGAAATGATTCTTGGCAATGAGACAAGAAAAAAATGCTGCGTGATATCCAACATAGTCTGGCTCAGGATGATCCATTTTTTCAGTTGGCATTTTTATTTACCCCATCGGCGGTGTTCCTTGTTTACCGACAGGGAAGGAGGGATAGTGAGAGTGTGTATGTATAGAGGCTGAGATAGGAAATAGAAAGAAATGGTATTCACCCGCCCGTCCCTTTACTCCCAGAACAAAAGCATCGTTTAATTCAAATTCCAACCGAAGTGTCCCTCTAACCTATCCCTTCGGACGTTGGTATATCGTACGCGGTACCCACCTTCAAAAAATAAAGCTCTGGCTTTTGTTCATTCCTGGCAACGATTGGATATAGAGGATTATCGTATTTTTTTTTCTCTTTCCATTTTCCGCCGAGAATGGAAAATACAAAGGTCAGCCTTTGCTCTTGCGTCTGCTTTTCTAAATTCGATTTTTTTTCCACCCGACTGTGCCGCTTTTGGTCACTCCCCCGTGTGTCTCCCTACTTTCTCATTCACTATGTAGCCCTATTGGGTTCATCGGGAAACGCTCGGTCAAAACTATTTCTGCAAGCCTTCAACTGCAGGTTAACGCAGAGAAAGAGGGATCAAGAGAGAAAGAGAAAGAGAGAGAGAGCAAACAGTGGTGCGGTTTACCGTATAGTTCCAAGGAATTTTCAGCGTTTCACAATACTTCCGGCTCTATACTCATCCCATTTGTTCATCCTAGCTTATTCCTCGATTTCCATCCCTCTTTATCGTTCTATGCGTGTTTGTATATATAAGAACGCGGCTGGGAAATCGTTTATTTGATTTGCAGATATTCTCGGAGCACGACTCCAGGCTATGTTCTGACGTGCGCTTTTGAACATTCAGGACACTCTATATTCTAGAACTTTTCATGGTTTTGATCCCAATCCTTTTCCCTTATCTTATTTTATCTGCATAGCGGTGTAAACGGTATAGCGATTGGCAACCAATGTGATGATCACATACTTTCAAATATTTTCATTCATTTTTTTTTTTAGTAATCACATCTTGCATTCCTGAATAGTCTTTCTCTATGTATATACTGACTATGATCCATTAATCTCAATGTTGCATATGCGCGTATAGAAAGCTGAAAATGAGGTAGAAGTCCATGAAAGGTTAGGTTTTTTTTAATTATTATTTTTTTTTTAAATTCAATCGCATGTTCCAGAAACTTATTATAAAGCGTATAAAGCAAAATAGAATCGACGTAATTGGAAGGGTGGCAATAGGGGAAGTTCCCTTGAGTCTCGAGAGGGCAAAAAACGAGAGTGAATAACCGAGATGAGGCGAAAGAGTGAAACCGAGAACAAAAAAATGTAGGGAGTAGAGAAATAGAGAGGGAGAAAGAGAGAGAGAGAGAGAGAAGTTCGTGGTTGAGGATTGCTAATGGGCAAGGGTGAGGAAAAATGTGCCACGATGCGGAGAAAAGTCGGTTTTCCTACCACACACACATACACACACACACACACACTTATACACAAGCAGTGGTGGTTGTTCGAAGTTGAGAATAAAATGGTAGGAAAAGGAGCAAGGAGGATTATGGCACCGGGAGAAGATTCTGTTGCGAGGCTCAGTTTTCACGTCTGCAATCTCTGCCGACACAGCGTAACTCCTCCTCCATCCATCCTACGTTTTATTCTTTTCTCATACTACTCTTGGGCGAGAGACTCGCCTGTTTGGTATAATGCACTCGCGTTTACGTGAAATCGTAGACTCGCGTTCGTCCAGCGGAATTCTTTTCCACGGTAGTTCTGACGGGCTTCATGTACCCGCAAGATTTAGCAGTAGCAGCACCAGCACCAACGCCAGTTACGCGCCACAGCTGCTGATGCTTGCAGCATATGGCAGACACGATAAAGCGAGTGAGTACGGAGAGAGCTCACTTTCTCATTTACTCAGGGTGCATTCGCTTTTTCTAGAATTTTCCAAGCCATTCTCCTATCCGGATTTTCTTCTTCTACGCTATAGCTTCGGGTCTTACCTATCAGTATATACTGAATTCTTTGCTTTTCTTTTACATCTTTTCAATCAACGAATGATTTTCTAACAAATTTCACGAATGTAGAAAATATCCTACGTTTTTCATTAACTCGATCTAAATTCCCCTAATACTGGTCTTTTATCCGACTCGGATTTATGGAATTAACGTAATAGGTTGTGCAGCTTATCCACAAATACGAATTCTCATAGCTACGATAGTAAATTACGAGAGCGCACCTTTTCAGCGATTAGTCGATGACGAATCGTGTCGTCTCTCGAAGTTAACCGAACTGTCATATACGCGCATATGTACTTTGCGCTCATAGGATTTCGGAGAGAGAAAGAGAGAGAGAGAGCATAAACCGCATCTCCGTGGATAAGGTGGATGAGGAATTAGTGTGAAAGAGTGAGAGAAAATGAGAGGAGGGAGGGTGATAGTATAAAGGAGAAACTCGCGTCGGACGAACGAGAGAAAGTTGGCGTACTCCCGCTGTCTCTCGTAATAGCTTAATTAATATCGAGAGGGTGCACGCGAGAAGCGTCCTTGCCCTTTGGGTTAACCGCGCGCAAGCTCTCCCATGACGCAGCTCTTCCAGTTTATACCTCGCTCATACTAATAAACGTTTAATGAAGCTCTTTCTCACAAGCCCCACTGTCCCCTGTGCGGTGATTTCAGAAATATATGCATATATATATATGATGCGTGCTGGCAGCAGCCCCAACAACCCTCCAATAATATCTCGCTTTCGTCTATAGAGGTCAGGAAAATCCTTGCCAACATTATTATTATACTTATGATGCAGCTGGCGATACAGTTACTATTATAATCAGTGAATACAAGAAAAATGAACTATACGTTTTTATACTTTTTCCAATATTCAACGACAGACGCTTATTTGTGTTCCGGTGCCGAATCCGGCAATGAATACACTAATCGAACAATCTCAATTAGAACTAAATCCGAAAATCAACATCGGATACTACAGTAGTATAGCTTTTACAGATCATTTACCAATTCGGCATGTGACTAGAGCATGTAGCTATACGAACTCGTTATATTTGCTTTAAAGATCCGATAAACCAGGTATTTCCCTCTCGTATTATGTACATTAATATGTACAGGTACTCGAAAGACCATCAGATATGTGACACAAGCTGGAGTTTAATTACAGGAATCGAGTTCAGGGTACAGAGGTGAAAGAGAGAAGGAGAGAGAGAGAGAGAGAGAGAGAGATAAATGTTTAGTACGAACGCGTTCTCTATAGAGCAAATTCTGATAGTGCCTATAATTAATAACGGTAATAACAATAACCGATACTCGCAGCCACACGAGAACAATCATCGTACATATTCGAAGTATGTTCGATCGAAATTCTGCATCGATAGTGTTCTTCTATTAATGAATCTGTAACCATACGTATATACGTAAACATTGTAATCATCTCCGCTAGGGTAATTAACATAACCTCAATACTTGATAATTAATATCTTATCGTATATTACCCAGTAAATATTCTTAAAATATGAATAAAAAGTGTGCTTATATTTATTTCACACGGTCTGACCATCGACGGACTTTACTACTGAGCTCTATATGTAACACGCCAGTATATTTCCTCATGTGCGTTATAAAATATTCGTTATTGGCCAAAATTTCCATTTGCCATTATTGAATATAACATGAGCGACACACAGTTTTATACTCGTTTTAAAAATGCGTGATGTTTATTATATCTAGCATTATGCATGGGAAAAAGCGCACTGTTGAATCACTCTGGACTCGGTTCACTGGATAGAAAAAAAAAACAGACATATATATGGGAAAAACTCGTAAATCGCGCCACTTGCATGGTTGTTAAACACGCGCGTTCATTTTCGGTGCTACATCACGATTCGCAGTATTGTCTCCACAAACGGCTGTTTATACGACCAAAATATAACGTCGTACAAGATCGTGTTCGCTGCGGTACAGTTCGCAGTACGGTATAAACATAGCCCTCGCCCCCTTCCCCTTTCTACCCTTGCACATATACACATACACACACAGCAGTAGCGGCCTTAAGATAATCCAAGCAAAGCTTACAAACAGCAACATCAGGCTACGCGCAACGACAGGCAAGAAAAGCTCTCTCTTTCTCTCGTGTATAAAAGTAAGACGCCTCAAGGAGTACCTCGTAAAGCACACGCGTGCCAGTAGTATAACTCGTCGTTGAGGAAACCGCCCACCAATCCTATACATCGCATATCCTAAACCCCCTCCCTTCTGGTACACGGGTTTGCAGATGTCGAAGACGTGCGATGGAGTAAGAAGAGTCTCGTTCACGAATCACTTCGAAGCGGTTTTCTATCTTACGTACATACTTCGAGTACATATGTAGTGATACATGTATATGAATATCGAAAAGAAACGTCGAGATACTTTAAACGTATGTATACATTTGATGATACCATAAATAGATGGATCGCGAGCATATGACCTGAGTGATAAGTGCGATAAGTTAAAGATAGACTGAAGGAAGCAATCGAAAGTTTGATTCAGTAAATATTTCAGATTACGTATGGATATTTTTTGTTTGTTCATCATTATCATTAGTATAGAAATCCATTAACTCGTAACGTTGACATTATGAGCTAAAACGACAAATTTCGGTATAAAATCAGGCCTAAAACCCTGTCGTTACGATAACGTTTTTCATCGTTATCTTCATAGTAAGTTAGTGAAATCCTCAACAGTAATTTTTACCGATGACAAAAAAATATTGACTTATCGTTTATCGTAATAAGAATAAGTAATAACTGTAATGCATATATATACCGATGAAACATTAAGAGATGCTTTGAAAGTCAAAATGAAATACTCGAGTGACTTGCAGCAACGATATTATATAACCAGAAAGAATAAAATCGGACGAATATAATGGAGATAACTCGATTCACGTGAAAGGATATCTATAGTGTATGTCCTGGATAACGTCCGTTCACTGATATTTTTCGCGGGGGATAAATGTCGATAGAAAAATCTAGCCTCTCAAATGAATCCATTTTCCTCGGCATATACTCCGCCTCCAGAGGATTAATTAAATCCCTCAAACGCAGTTTCGTCGCAGCGAGGCATGGTGAGGCATCTATATACGTACAGCTTTTCTATCGAACGTGACGATGGTTCGCTCTCTCGATGAGAATTGAATATCAAAATCTGCTGTCGCATCAATTTGATCCCAGGAGACCTCTGCAGGTGGAACGGAGAATTGATATTCTACAAGCGAGGCATTATAATGCTCTCAGGTAGCGCTCATATTTTGTGTCTCCGTAATTTAAGCGTCGATGAAATATTCGAAAATAAAATGAAGAACGAAAAATGGTGAATGGTGTCTGTTTTCAGAGTCAAAAGTACACAGGCATAAATGCATTAAAGTAATCCTTATTTCTTCATCGTCATATCCAAAGTGCGATTTCTCGTTTTATATACGATGTAATTTGACGTGACATTTTCATAAAGATCCAGATGGACGGGCAGTTATATTTAATTTTCCCGTTAAACACGTTTGGGGATGTCGAGAGCCGATTAGCTAAGTCAAGGCGCTTGGAAAGACAACGTTGTCCCGAAGGTGTTCCTTATCATCGCTGTCGTTGCCGTGCTTTACGTCCTGGACCCGTACGAACATAATAAACGTTGTATAGTATATATTCCGCTGAGCATCGACCACTTTCTGAAGGATCAATCGGGTCGCCTAAACCACACGAGATGGTTAGGTTAATACCAGAGAGCAGCAGAGAGATGCTGCTGGGATATATATCCCTGTTCGCAGCCATGTATGATGTTAGCGGTTGTAAATGGCCCGGTTACCTCAGAGCCAGTTTGGTATACGGGAGCAAGGTTGATTCCCGTCCTTATCCGGTCAGCATCCAATATCCCCCGATAATGCCTGTAGGAGGTAGCAGCCGATTTAGCCGGAAGCGTAAACAGTATTCGTGAAATGGGTCGAAATATATATATACAGATTTTGGTCTCCGGGAGGTCTTCGATGTTTGCGAAACGTCTCGATGTCTATAGCAGTCAAGAGACTTAATGCCTTACCGCACTGAGGGGCATGCTGACGGATGACACACTCGGCTGATTCTGAATCAGAAGTCGGTCAACGTAGAGCTTAGAAAATATCTATATACCTATATATTTTGTATTTGGAACAACGAAACGATGACCCTTGAAAAGGCATTTCTGGAGTTAACGGTCGATGCGATAGTCACCGGGCAACATCTCGATATTGAAACTTGTACCTGAAAGGAGAATACGGCATGTGCACGAGATGAATGGAGCTTTGGGTCAAACGCTAGAGGATTTACGGTATACGACTTGTATATAATGTGCATGCACTACAGGTGGTTATACCCCGATGTCCATGATATATGCATCCAGTCGGAATAACTTGTAGATCATATAAAAATGACCGAGTAGATGATTCCGGCTAAGAATAAGATACATCGGATTATGCTTCTCCGCAGTAATTTTTTTCTAATGAATGTGCAATATATTGACATTTGATTAGATGTTTGAATGAAATTCTAGAAGTTTACCGTTTAACGTATTTTCGTAATAAATTGTTGCTCGTTATATTTTCTTCATAGTTTTAAAGCTTAGCTATGATGTTAGTTACATTGTTAATTCAAAACTTATGCCCTTTTTTCATGCTATCACGCGACATCGCTTATATTCTCAAATCCGCTTCTACCTCTATCCTTTTCCATCGCAGATTCCTATTCCTCTTTCAACTTTTGCTTCACTTTATTCTCGGTGATCGCGTTTCTCGCTGATATATACCGTATGGACCCACGGGATCCCTTTTAGATTTTCAGCCAATTTCTCCATTGCGAATTCGTGACCGGTGGCGCATTAAGTCCTTGATGCGGCGTTCTCTTCCTCCTCCTCCTCCTCCTCCTCCTCCTCCTCTCTTCTTCTTCCCTCTTCTCCTCACTTGGTTCGGTAAATCCCGCGGGAACCGTCGACGTATGAGCCCGTACCTACTCCGGACGTGGACCGACTCGAGCAACAACCATTCGGTCCAGCGAACATCCACGATCTTTCCTTCTCCCTCTCTCATCCTCTCTTGTGCCACATACTCGCTTCTCTCGGCGCAATGTCCGTTCGTCCATCTGCGCTATTCGGCTAAGCTAGCTGGATCAACGTTAACGCTCGACTCGTTATCGCGATGACAGACTGGTGGTTTTGTGACCTTTTTCTTTCTCTCTCTCTTTCATTCTCCTCTTTCTATCTTGTTCGAAGCTGTACCATCGTCTCGTTCACGAATTTAATCGCTCGACGAAGCTAAATACACTTTTTTGACATAGTCGGTTGAGAACACCGAGAGTACGTGGAAGCTAATATGAAAAAGAAAATTAGCCAAGATGTTGACCAGAATGTCGATTTAATCGGATCATTGCCTATTACATCATGAATAACATCTACGAACTTTTCTTTTGAATTTAGTAGAAATATGAAACCGATATACATGATGAGAGCCTAATAATTTTTCTTGGTGCAGTAATGTTTCATTAAATATGTATTTACTTTTTTTTTCTTAATATCTAGCTGATGCACAAAATTTTATTCATAATCATAATCCTGGATTAAAATTGCTGAGCTTTTTAACCTCGCTATGAAACTTCATGGATTAACTATGGTTTTATTTTTGCTATTTAGTTTAAGGAAAAACGAATATGATGAATCGTAGGTTTTGTGATTCGTAGGTAAAAAATGTACATTTTCGTTTTTCCCAGTAAAATATTAACTTAGTAAACTTTTTTTTTTTTAAGCCCTCATTAACAGGTATGAAAATAATAACGATTTTTAACAAGATGAAAATTCGTCATCCGAAAACATTGAAACGGTATGCGCGTATAACAAACGGGTGTTCTGAAATTCTAACGAGAGGTGGTGTGAATCGAAATTCTATAGAGTTCACAGATAAAATTTCGAAACTGTGTTTACCCTTTCCTCTTTCTTCCCTCTCTCCCCATCTCCCTATGATGAATAGAATTATGGATAGCGAAGAAAAAGGGGAGATGGTGGAGGTAAATGCATGATAGAAAGAGAAAGTATGAGTAAGTAAAAGTCTATACATTATATGGATGGTATAAAAGGATAGAGAGATAGAGAGAAAGAGTGTCGAGGTTGTCTCTGGGTGAGCAAGTTTTCAAAGGGTTTGATGTGATTCAAACTCGAATGTACCATTACCGGGATAGAAAATATACCCAGTGCGACTTTCCGGTTGTACAAGAGGGAGACATTTCTCTCCGTTCAACTTTTTGAGTTCGTCTTATAGCATGCATATGAAACGTAGACCCTCATATACACTAGTATGAGGGCGTATGAGACAGAAAGAGCGAGGGAAAGAGTGAGAGATGGAGAGTTAACAAGCTTAGTTTAAACACTCGTTACGGTGAACGTTGATCGTTGTTTCGTAGGGTTGTATAGTATATATACAGCTCGCAGATTTCACCCTCATCATCCACCCGAGTACCTGGCTCCCAGGAGTCCCGAGAGCTCAAGGTTGATAAAGAAGCGAAAGCAACGAATGCCAGAGAAGTACATGCATAATGGGTGTCACTACTCTGAAAGGCGTTATTCACATTACTCTGGGCGTTAAGTCGAATGAGTTATGCCCTTTTGTTCGCCAGTGTAAAATATACACATGATGGGTGCACGCATAGTGCATGTGTACCTTGTATATGCCTCCAGGGAAACCACGCTGCCGGGAGGGGTATCACGTTCCGTTAAGGCTAGAAGCTGCTTTTAATGAAAATGAGTCGAGAAGCGTTGAGAGCACGGAGAACACACGAGGCTCGGTATGTGCTTTATGCGGTGTGGCAAAGCTCATCTCTCATCCCTTCTGGGCTATGCACATACTGCATAGTTTGAGAAGATATCAGAACTATACCTCGAAAGTTATGCTTCTGCCGTTTGCTGTCGTGTTGCTCATTCCTATCTCTTTCTCTCTTTCTCTCTATTTCACATACTCTAGCCTCGTTTTTCGATGCATGTTCACCTTCACTTAACCGTTTTAGAGATAGTTGAGTCACATATTTACGTCTACGAGTCTAGATTATGAATAACAAAACGTTAACTTTCTATTCCGTACTTTGAACGTTAATATCGTACTGATAAAACAGGGCGAAGGTACATGACATTGTGCTACGTGAGCAAACCACATCGTCTATGGATTAAACGTTCAAGACAAAAATTAATGAAGGCAGATAAAAAAAAACACAAACATGACGATGGGAAGAGTGCCCTGGGAATAGACGGATGAGTAAAATCCCCATGGAGGTATCGAAACAATCCAATCGTTGTTTGCTTTTATTGCTTTTCACTTGTATCTACATGAATACCACGTCATGCAAAAAGGGACCCTCGCAAATGTGTAATAAAAAAAAGGTTATCTGCTAAACTATAACATCCCCTGGTGGTGCGCTCGGATTGGTTTGTATTTGGGGAGTAAACGGAAGTCTGGTTGCGCTACGAGACCCTAGGGTATAATTTTACTTCTATAATTCACTTTTACCCCCTTTCGTATAAGTGAACATACATATAGCCACACACATACCGCCCTTTTTTTCTAGCCACTCCCTGATCGTTTGCGAAACTCGGGAGTTATATCACCAGAACTTTTCGTGAGGTATAATAGCCGTGGTTGCCTCGGGTCACACTTTTCTCTTCTCTCTCTCTCTCTCTTTTCTTCTTCTCAAACTGAAGATGATTCGGGAGCTTAGATGGCCTCGAGCTAGAGCATCATTCGAATGGAAGAACTATTAAAGTAATTGTCGAGAAAAATCATTATTGGGAGACAAAAAAAATGTTCATTAAAAAAAAGTAACGCACATTTTTTGTGTATTCAATCTTTGAGTTTTTGAATAAAAATATTGTTGTTTAGAGTTTAAAAATTTTCGATTCATTTAAACTTTATTATCAATCTTCACCTTAAAGCCATCTTCGAAATTTATAGAAATCAGTAACAAGAAACGCGTATACCAATTTTATACATATTCATATGAATCTGCGAAAAAAATAAGAAAAAAATCGTAGATAGATAACCTAAAAGAACGAACATAAATAAAAGTCTGTATGACAAAAAAAAATAATTTCAGGATATTTTTTGTAGAAACATTATAATGAGACATTAGAGTCGATGTAATATTTTTACCGTTAATTACTTGTCTCCGATCAATTAATTGTTTTCTGAAAAGTTTGGAAATCTCGTGAAATATCCAACAACGATAAAATAAATAGTTTTGGTGGTTTAGCTTCGACCTATGAAGAACAGACTTTGAGCAACGAGGATAACGTTAACTCGATTGTTAACCTAGCCTTCGTTGGAGTTACTGTACTACCATAGAGGCCCTAGCTGAATTCACTTTTCTTTGCAAAAGTTTACCGCATGGAGGAGAAAGCAGATACGAATGTGTATGTACGTGTGTGTGTGTGCGTGTGTGTGCAGTGAGAGGTTTCTCGCGAGAGTCAGGATGAACTAGCTTGGCTGACTGCTCGCTTGAGTTCTTACTCATGCGGGTTACATAGACAATTCGAAGTATAGAGAGAGAGAGAGAGACAGAGAGAGAGAGAGAGAGAGAGAGGAGAGAGAGAAGGCTTGCCAAATCCTGGACGAACTATATATATGCGCCTAAAGGTGTATTATACTAGCGAGAAATCCGTGCAATGTCGAACTTTGGCTGGATAGAGGATACTCGGGCAGACCTCCGAATGGATCAGCAGAAGTTGTTGCTACCAAGCTTGAAGAACTCAATCATGCACCCTCGCGCGTTATATACATATTATATACGTATAGCAGCTTGATCATACAAATTTAGTTGCGCGTTACCGAACAATCATATCGTCGATATGAATAGAGCTATATTACTCAATCGCAAAAAAGTTTTTTGAAAAATCATTAATGCGGATACACAGTGTCTAAAGTAGCTTTCCAAACTGTATGAAAATAAGATTGTTCACGCAGTCGTAATACAGTTGGCTTTAGGCAATTGCAGTGCGACGGGATGACGTGCCTCGTATACTAATTAAACATATTTTCTCTTAATCATATTACTTAGATGGTAACTATACTTTCATAAAACGCGCTGCGGTATTTTTGTTTCATTCATCGCGTAAAGTACATGTGAATTGAATGAAACTGTTGTTCTTGTTCGTTATCTCGGTATAAATTTTACAACTGGCATATTTGTCATTGCTACCAAAAGATTCTTCTAAATTATTCGTATTGAAGAATTCTATATACTTTATGGCCCATTCAACAGAGATCGAAACCTTAGGAAAAGGGGAGAACGATATATTCTATGACGTATCACGGTTATATCAATGAAAAAAAAAATGAAATAATTTCGTAATAGACAGCACAGAAGAAAAAGTCTGCTATCTTGCGTTTTCCATCTTCTTTTCGTCTCACACTCTCTTTCTCTCTCTCTCTCTCTCTTTTTCTTTCTGTACGTACACATATATTTAGGCAAACGGTATCACGAAGCTACTCACGTACTGTGAGAGCACCGTGAGCAATTCTATACGCGGCTATACTTCTGTCTAGTTGTGTGTGGTAATGTACAACTCGCAATGTGGCGTGTGGAGACCAACACCAAAACTACCCCTTTCCCTTCTGGATTTATTCGTATACTTGGCGATTCGTACGTGATGCCCGAGGACGTCTACGTACAGCGAGACTGGCCCATACAACATACATGTATACGTAATATGTATATGCTTATATATACGGCGTATATATATGCACGCTCTGGCGCGTAGTATGTATTATGTATCCTGCGTTGAGAGTTACGGGTCACGTAGTTGAGAGGAAAGCGCAGCGAAAGCTAAAGTACGATAGAGCGAGAGACGAAGGGAAAGGAGAAAAACGAGAGGGAGAGAGAGAGAGAGAGCGAGAAGCCACCTAGATGTCGAGGCGTTCCAATTTCCATATCATAATTAATTTCCCATTTACCAGAGTTTCTCGCCACTCCCTCCGACCCCCAAGCGCGCCCGTTCTACTATTCTGTTTTTCCATATATATGTATATATATATCGGAGCTTCTGATGCTTTTCATGCAGTGTGTTATTAATTATACGCCTGCGTAACCCTATACCAACGGCCCATTCGTATTATACATGTATAATTAGTCGCGAAGATGGAAGGATGGACAAGAGCGACGAAGATGTAGAGGTACCTTATAGCTGTGATCTTTTATGATGCTATAGAACTAGAATGACTGAACACCAAGTTATTAAAGTTGTCGTCTCAATGAGTATACAAAAAGACGTGCGCGAACAACTCGTCCTCGAGAAAATTTACTTTAAGAATTATGGAAATGGAGCTTTTTTTTTGGCTGGTGTATCCAATAACGTTATTGATTGCATATGGCCCCTTCACCTTTCGTATTACCGTTATTATCGGGCAAACCTTCATTTATCGTATTGTATTGTATAGCTCGAAACGCATAAACGCGGCATGCCAATTAATCGACTCGATGCTCGCAAATTAACACTGTGGTATATACAGCAGATTCTCTCTCATTAAGCAGGTGTATATATGTATATATATATATCGAGGGAAAGGGAAAGAGAGAGAGATAGGAGTGTGGGAGTGACCAGGGTTCAGCTCCCAGAGGACGAGACGCGAGAGATACCAATCAATCGTGATTAATGCAGAGTGAATCTTGCGGGAAGTTGAGATATATAGAGATCTGTATGAGAAATATACATAGCAAGCGTAACTAATAAATGATCAGAAAGAAAAGAATAGTAATAATATCGAATATTATACGCTTACACGGTTTAATTATAAATGCATTCGGGATTTCAATCCAAAATGTTTTTATTGTGCAACCCGTGAAGTGAGTCTAAGAACTTTTTTTTTATCAAAAAATTATTTCGCTTCTATTGGAAATATCCCAGATTCCACTAAACGTTAGTGGGTTACTTCGTAGTATCTGATGGAATTGAAAGCCCTCAATATGGAATATGACGTAATTTAATTTTGACCTGAAAGCTCTTTCACGTGGGCATATTCGATATGTTCGAGAGAATAGAAATTTTGAGAGCTTTTTGCGTCAATAAAGAAAGAGAGAGAAAGAGATACAGAGTGCGAGAGGAAAGGGAAGCAAGGGAGATAGCAAGAGACTGGAAAAGAAAGAGGAAAAAGTACAACGGGAATTCTGGATGCTGATGATAACAATCCTTGCGAATCACCGCACCGTGACTAATTAATTTTCGTTGTACCTTGGACCACGACTCAAAAGGCAATATTACATTGTGAGAGAAATTTCGATGCCGGTCTTTTCTTCGCGGCAATGTAGAACTCGCCCTTTTTCTCTGCGAGTCGTTAACGACCATCGCTAGATCTCACGGTATGCATTGGTTATTAAAGTTTCGACACTGCGGGCAGGGTGTCAATTGGATCTCGTGCAATTGTCCACTGCGTCATTTGCTTTCATATGCTCCCTGTGAATTTCACTTCAATGGAAAAAATTATTAAAGACGTTGCGGTGGGGAAAGCGAACTCGATACTTTTACTCAATAATTTTGCATGTGTGGGCGTCTGTGTGAATATATCATAATATGTATATATAATATTTTGTTTGATTTTTGTCAAGTTCTTCAGAGTTCGAAGATGGAGAAGTAATTTTATCGTTATATTCGGAAATTTTCTACTGTAGGCGCAACAATAATATTTGTATTTTATAATTTTATAATTTTCGATCGCGGTCATTTTTTCAAGTATTTTTCTTTCCATGTAAACATGTATTTTTCTTTGTTATATTAAAAGTTGTCAAGTTGCGTATGGCACTAACACCATTATTCTTTATCGATTGGTCAAGATTTCACCTTATTCAGTTACTGTAGGCAAAACTTCGATCATTAAAAATATTGAAGGCATCGGAACATTTAATGCTACTCTTTTGACCGTTATTCTCCCTCGAGCGTTTCGAGGATATCGTATTCACTATATGAGGTACACTTTTTTTTTTAAACAATTTCCAAGTAATACAACTGTTTGGACGAGCGAAAAAGCCCAGTTAGTCGATTGTTTGTATTCAGGCTCATTCGAAAAGAGAGAGGTTCAATCGAATAATAATTTCCGAAAAGACACGTACATATTCCGCTATAGCTTGATGAACAAAAGTGACTTAATCGGATTTTATATGGACCTGTATGGCCGGATGATCTGGTCAAACTAAATGGATCGAACGAATAGACCGACCAAATGGACCGAGCATTACGCCATAAGCTGTCCCTCTTTTAAACATGACCTCCGAAATTTCGATGACCCTTTAACAATTGGTTAACAAACATTGTTCGTCATTTTTATGTTCATCCAGAGAGGAAAATTTCAATCAGGAGAATTAGTTTACTTAACCTTGTTCATAAACTAGAATCGATTTTTCTCGATAGTTCTTGACTTATTGGATACAAATTTAATAAGAGTCGATGTTATAGTGAAAATTTTGGAGAGTTTTTGGCCTGCATAATTAACAATAAATAAATATATAATCTTTCAAGTGCAGAAATGCTAATACAAAATAATATTTAATAATAATTATTAT
>JABMBV010051175.1:0-14048 GCA_018906735.1 Mesochorus sp. PSUC_FEM 10030011
TAACAAAATAATTTTCATGAACTGCAATAAAATGTGTTTTCTTTTCCATATTTTTTTCTTTTCTTATAAGTTGTATTAAAGTATATAAAAGCTGTATTCTTTGAAAAATCATTAATTGTTTAAATACGTGGTGAATTGGATTAAAAATTTGCAGGAAAACTTTAAAAAATATATAACATACAATATTATTTTTTCAATAATATGACTTCATTTTGTAAAACCATTCGAAACCTCCATATGATCTCCACTGGGAATCATCTTTTCATAAAAAATTCACAAAATATTCTTTGAATTATGTTTTATAACGCGTACAATATGAAAATAAATTTACTTTCACCATATCTCTAAAACAATTATTTAAAAAAATTCGGTTTTTCTATCCACTAGGACTAGTCTCTCCCCCCTTACCCCCTTAAACTGATGTCACGAACCTCTTGCCACAAAAATTTCTGCACTTTTTCGACATAATAGCGGCGAGTCCGACGCAGCTTTCACTAGCGAGTACAATCTTGTCGTGCTCCATCAGAAGCAACATAGCAGCAGCAATCCATTTTTCTTCGACGATCATCTAAACTCTCTCGGTTATATTAAAGTTTACCAATTTTCGGGATTGGTCAACTGACATGACATTACTCACACATTTATTGACCAAGTCTTTAGCCGTTGCGAAAGAATTTGAACCCACAGGCTGGATGAAACGATCTCCAACGCGAGAAACTGGTTTTCCAGCCTCAGTTGCCGAACTCCAGCTTGGTGATTTTTCTGATTCTGCTGCCTGGCGATACGTCACAATGAAATCCACCATTTTAGTCACGAAAGCTTATAAAATATGGTTAATTCTATAATTTTATGACTTTTCCAACAAATTTTAAGCTTATTTTTTGGAATTAATGGAATTTTTTCGTATATTTTAATCATTTATTTTTTAGGTCATTGAAAAGTTTCCTGTGGTTTTTTAGAAAAATTACGAATAAGAAAGAATAGTATTAATTAAATTACGAAATACAACAATAGACCATAGTACTAACGTAAATCATAGTTTTGGGTGAAATGTTTTTGGAAGCGACACATGTACCAGCGATAAGCCCACCTCCCCCCGCAGGAACAATTATAACATCAGGTTCATTAACTTCTTCTAAAATTTCCATTGCCACAGTTCCAAGGGCGGCAATTACGTCGGGATGGTCATTAGCATCCACATAAGGAATTCCATTTTCTTTGCTATAACTTATCATTGCATTGAATTAAACATAAAAATATTATTATTCCAGCCCAATTAAATGTAATTATTCAATATTCGGGTCATGATATACCTCAGGGCTTTTTGTTTCGTTTCTTCAAGATTTTTCCCTTCAATTATTGCAGTGCCGTTTAATTTAACACAAAAATCTATAGTACCGAACGCTGTTCCTATCGGCATGAAAACAATGATCCGACAATTTTCAATAAATCCTTGATGACAGAGACCCTTTTAAAGCATGAAATAATGTATTAATGACAACTGTATATTATTCCATTTTTAAATTGACACTTAGCCCTTTAAGAGGAACAAAAAAATTAATAGCAAAGATTCAAGTGGTTCATAAGGTTTTTGTGGGGTTGTATTCTGTGGTCAGAATTTTAAAAAATCCCAAATGGTCATGTCATATCAAAAAATATTATAATATCCAAATTTTTGTATTACGAAAAGAGATAGGCTTAAAAACTATGATTTTTCATGATCCAACTATACAGCATTGCTCCAGAAAAATCACTGAATCATTTTTTTCCAGTTTATTGTCTATTACCTTAGCGAAACAACCGCTTGAGGCAGTAACAACTCCTAGGCTCTTCTGTTCCTCATTGAGCCTGTAAAGTACGTATCGAGCGGCTCGTTCCTTGACGCTACCACTGAATTGTTCGTAGGCCAAATTGACCCAAAGTTCATCAACGCCAACAAGCGGCCCTATCTTCGATTGCTACGTTAAAATTCGTATTTTCATGCAATCGTCCAGAAAAATGGGAAGGGAAAAATTTCATTAAAATGGATATTAAAAGGTGAGAGATTAAAAAAACTATGAACGAGTCGAGGACGTGCCTGACGACCTGTGGTCATCGTATTTGCGTTGCTTGCTGACGTGAGCATAACCAGCAATCCCCTCGACCCATTTAACTAGCCTCGAATATTTGGAAATTTGCTCGAAAAATTATCCAGAGGCACACGCAATTTTGCATAATGTCAACATAATACGGTAACCGATCGATAAAAGGATAAAAATTCGCCCAGTCAGGAAGCCTGCGTACCTCGAAAATTTCAACCACCGAGCAAATGCCATCGCACATACATTTTATAGGAATATTGAGCGAAAAGCTTTTAAACTCCGGAAGGAAAAATGTTTATTATGCAAATCCGTTCGACAACAGAATCCGGAGGTTAACGCTTATATGCACAGAGTATATTTTCATGTGATTACATCTCTTACTATACACATACTCCTGTTCACGCCTGACGACATCGCTCTGCTTGCCATATCGATCTCCGTGAATGTGATCCGTCGCGGCTCTTCGTAAGAATCGATGTCTTTAACACTATCGGCAAATTCTTCCATCGTTTCTACTGATATCCCTGATCCCGATCTAAGCTCATTTATATTTCCAAATGAATAGTCAGATTCGTTCATAACATAAAAAACCAAGCCATTCAATGATGTTAGAAATTATCCATTTGGTTGCAAAATTTTATCTTCTACTATATAATTTTCATTCTTGTTGATCATAACCAAAATTTGTGACTTGCCGAATCAATTTTGACAATTTAATTATTCAACGTGAGACATCAAAAATTCATCGAATACGTGAATAGACTGTCTTTTGTTAAAATCGATTTTCATTAAATTTTTTTTTCTTTCATATGGAGGAACGTCAGTTTGAGCAAAACGAGAGATTCGTAATTTAAAAATGTTTGAGTAATTTTTAATTCAAAATTATGCACAATACTTCTGAAGTTTCGACTGTGCCATTTTTTTTGTAATAAACTATTGAAAATCGATAATTTAATACAGAAACTTATGAAGCTGTTGTATGAACTAAATGTCTTCACAAAAAAATTCGAATATTTTCACTGTATACTATTTTTAAAACATTTAAAAAACTATTGAAAAACTAAAAAATAGCGAAATTCATTATAAAACATGACAATGCCATGAAAATATTTAGAATTTTCCCTCTAAAATTAAATGTATCTAAAGAAACTCCTTAATTTCTATCTCAATCGAATATTAACTAACTACAATTATATATTACAATTACAATAAACTATTTATATGATTTTTATTGAAAATATTATTTATTGAAATCAATAGATATTGTTGAATAAAATGTATTGCAATTTTAAGTACAAGATAGAATAACAAGATATTCGCACTGTATTATATAAGCTTGATAACGAAAAATTACAAAATAATTTCGATTCATCTTATTTACAAAACCTTTTATATTGGAGGTTATTTAATCGACTATAAAGCTAAACAAACTAATATCCTAAATATCTTCTCTTTACATTTCAATTCTAACAAGTTAAACTAGAGAAGGTGTTATAAAAATATATATCATAAATATGTGTTATAATCATCTTCAAATGTATATGTAAAAACGGTTCAAAAAGTATCATAACTTTGATTAAAAAAAAAAAAAAAATTAATAGCGTCTTTAAGTATCCTTCAAATTAAATTTAACATTGAAGCACAATGAATAGTGTTTAAATAAAGATTTTTTAATACGAAAGTATTCTAAAAAAATATATATCTACATTTTAATAAAATAATCCACAATTATTTCTTCGATTTTGAAAAAAATTAATATTATTTATTTTCAATTTTTTTCAGATAAAAATTTCAACGATGAAGGATTTTAATTTTGGTTTGTATAGCCTAATATTCCCATGAGCTGCGAGCTGGTATCTGATATACCCGAAGTACATTATCGTAAAATAAAATGACGAATCCAATAGAGCGACTCGTTTGATAAACGTGAAAATAAGTTATGACTGAATATTTAGTTCAAGATGCGCCGGTGCTTCTAGTGCTCTCGACAATTCTCCGTCGCTCGCTCAACAATTGCAAGAACTTTGCCCTCGGGCTACCTGGATACTTGAGTTTGTCTCTGGACCTCGCAACATTGTCGATCGATTCCATAAATGCCGCCAATGCCTCGTTGGAGCTTGAACTCTCGTTGGAAGAGTCGTACTGCGAGAGAGTAAAGCGTTGCCGAGGTGGACAACTTTTGATTCCTTCAGAGGTACTTTGATCGTTTTTTGCCATCTTAGGTAGTATTAAATAATGATCCGGTGATTGCGGATTGTCTGAAACTATTGTATCTCTAGAACTGTCGATTTTTGTGAACTCAAGATCAAGTGCGGAGCATGAAATATTTTTTCCCCTCTTTATCTCCTTATCGGCAATCTCGAGTCCGTATTTATTTCTCAATTGAGAATAAGTAGTTGGGTTATGTTTGCGTAGATCGGAAAACCGTAAAAATCTACGTAATTTTGGTTTCTTTGTGCTGTCCAAATTGCCAGAACTCTCGGATACCAGATATTTTCCATCCTCCTCTCGTATCTGCAGATTATCATTTCCATCGCGACGTTTTTCAACGTTCACAGCAAAATTACTTGCCCTTCTTTCGGTACTTCGATCATGGTTATTATCTTTGTTCCTCGTGTCTTTTTTTAAGTCATTCGAATCTACACTGAACTCGGCTAAATCCAGTTTAGCCCCAGTAGATTCATCCCTGTCAATGCCAAAATTATTGCGAAGAGTCTCGTCGTGTCGCTTAACCCGGATCAGACACTCCTCCAATCTGTCCATGCTCCTGAGACACTTGTCGTAAGACTCAACGTTAAAGTTCAAGTCATCGTCATCCGACTTGACACATTTATCCGTATCGTCATCGAGACTTGTTCTTCGTCCTTCGTACTCGATATAATTCGAACTTTTGGACTTTCCACGACGACGATTACGTCCGTTAGTCGTGGGCTTACGGGACGCCCGTGCTGCACTCATGTACTCGTTCATAGAGTTCATGTTGCGCATAAAAACAACCGCCTCATCAAGATATTCCTCAAGAATCGTTCGTGGACTTTGTTGTTCCACTGTCTCATCGTCGCTCGTTAAATCTTCGTACGCCTCGGAATCGCTACTCTCCAGCTCATTAGCTTCGGGTATCGCGAAACGTACCTTCTTCGTTGAAGAATTTTCCTTGTCAAGGTTCTTTGGTTCACAATGAGGCTGGAGCTGTACAGGTGTTCGCGGATTTTTTGCACTTTGTGGAATTTTTTTAATAATAGATTTTGGTGCAAGAAAACGTCCACCGTTCACGAGGCACTGTTCCATGTCCTCGACAACATCAATGGTGGAATAACGATAATCTTCGTCATCCATGAATGTGCTCGTCGGTGATTGATTTTCGAAATCTGTTGAGTTATCGGCTCGACTCATGGCTTCGCAAGGACCACCGAGAATCATCGTCTTAAAATTAATCATCGGAGTGACGAAACTCGAGGTAGTCACACCGTCTATCTTAATCTTTGGAAACTCAATCTGTTCACCCTCATCGTCAAAGTCATCGAAATCAGTGACTGGATTATTAGTTGGAACGGGCGAATCATTAGTGTCTTTTTTAGTATGAACCACTAAATCTGGGGGGCAGGCTTTCTTATTCGAGATGGGGTCTTCGAACTTATCTTCTGGATCTATATCCAATCGACTGGTATCCTTATTCTTATTGAAATCTTCGGTGAGGTCAAGACTATCATCGGAGAAATTGGTGTCCTGTTCTACGGAGGCCTCACGATCCAAAGTTGCAACATCTGAGGCTGATTCTAATTCAACCGTAACTTCTTTACTTGTGTTTGAAAACGTTCGAGCAAAATTTGTTTTGTCCTTTGAATTTGTTTGCAAACCCAATTGCCCGAGGATTTTTTTATCTGGCCGAGGCTCAGGCTGATCCGCTCCGTCCCGATAACCAATATTTTCAATGTTATATTTTCCAATTAAGTTATCCATTGATCCATTAGACGCCAGTCGTGAATTCACCATCAAGTCATCCTGGCAGTCATTTTCCCGCCAGGAATCGGAACTGCAACTTCGCCATTTTGATGGCCATGTATTTTGCATAAAGCCATTATTCACCAAAGATCTTTTTCCCATGGGATTCGAAAACATTCTTGAACTACAGTGTCTACCAGAGCTTGTTGCATTTTCCCTTGTGCTCGATTCAAAAGTTGAAGTTGAACCCATCGAGTTGGTAGCAGTCAAAGAATCAGAAGTCATGGCATCAGTTGAATTTTCATTGATCTTAATTTTTGGGGCGATTCTTGTCGTGCCACTGGGCTCCCTGAATATATTTTCAATTCTAAATGGTTTGGTGTCTTGGTTTTGACTTACGATTGGCTTCGATGATGTTGGAAAATCATAGAAAGTAACGTCTTCGAAGATGTCATCGGTCGATGTGCCAATTTCTAGAAAATCGTTTTTCTCAGTTTGAGCCACGTTGTCCTTTAAACTGACCATGAACCGCTCATCGATGGGTTCGCTGCTGCCATCAAAGACTCGGATCTTTGACTCCATACCATTGGAGCTTTCAATTGTGATGCTCACCATGTCCGGCAAAGAAATCGATATGACGTTTCTATCTGTACGATTAGCAGTTTGACAGTTGTCCGAATGATCGATTCCACTGTTAACATGAAAGTTTTTTGTTCCACCGCAGCATCTAGCATCGCAATTAAGACATTTTGGTGGCGTGAGATCCTCTTTTCTCGTCTGTGAGCCTGAATTCGGCAAGCCCGATGGTGGCCCTGTGTTTGTTGAGTTCTCGACCAGTTGGATGCTTCGTCTACAACCGATAGGACTGGAATGAAATATTTCGGTGCTGGACAAAGTACTCTCGGCATAATTTTGCGTATCATCAGAGGACATTATACCAGAATCGTTTCTAGGTGAATCGATCGTTGCATAATCCTCGTAATAATCTTCTGTGACACTGGCAACATCTTTACATCGGACAACAGGCGATCTTAGATCAGAATCGGTTAGCGTCGAGACTTCCTTGACTCTTGTTACTGGAAAATCAACTGACTCGAGAGTTTCATAGTCCTCGTGACGATCGGTCAGTATCGACGCGTCCTTACTAACGATCTTTGACTCTTTCTCAGTGACACTTGAAGCGTCCCTCATCCGAACCGTCTGTCGATTGTCCGTTTGCGTATCAACACATATTCTTCGGCGTTTGGCTAACATTTTTCGCGATATTTCTTGCAATCGCATTCTTGTCGCACTCGCGAGTTTGACTTCTGTGCTCTCGGGTGAACGTATCTCCGAGGCAGGTGTCGATGACGTGGTCCCCGTTAACGCCGTATTGCCGTCTTCTAAGAGCTTCTTGCTCGAATACAGTCTCTCCGTAACCGCGGCTACGATCTCCGCCCTTCTGGCTCTTTGTATTGGAGTGTGCGCTCTCGTGACCGGTTGCTCTTGATCCAACGATCCCTTGCGACTCAGCACCTCTCGCGTTTGACCTGCGCCAACCACTAGCTCGTCCTTAGAACTGCTCGAGCTGCTGTCCTTACTTGTTTTACGTTTGAGACCGTCAATGCTCTGTTTCCTCGGTTGGTTCTTCGATCTCCCAAGCAGCAACGTATCCTTGATACTCTTGTCCGAATCGTTGCTACCCTTACGTTGAAGATCGCGATTAGCCCAGACGCTCAAATTCTTCCAAGAATTTATAGTTTTTGCTGATCTCTGATCCTCCACTTCCTTGATGTTATTGAGCTTCTTTAACTTGTCCAAACTCCCGTTGCGTCTGTCCAAATTTGTTTGGGATTTTTGAAAGGCGCAAGCAATGTCAAATTTCCTTGGCAAGTTCTCAATTGAGCCGTACTTCTTTGCTGGCTGCAAATTCGAAGATGTTTTTGATGAAAGATTACTATCGATCGAATCGTGCTTCCGAAGTTTTCCCTTTCCCCGCTGATTGATCAACGATTCGCCAGATGTTGCGCGAGTTTTTTGCAATAATTTTGCACTCTCGGAAAGCTCTGATGGCGTGATATTCTCAACTCTCGTCAATTCTCTTTGAACATTGCAGAATCTGTTGTTTTTATGATAAATGTGATTGTTCGTATTCTCCGATAACTCAGCGTCTACATCATCGGTTACGCTGTCACTAACAATTTCCTCGATCTGATGATTGTCTCTTTGAGTGTTCTCGTCCGGTTTTATCAACACAGCAACCAGCGTTGGAATATCAACGAAAACCGGTTCGTCAATCTCGTCATTGACTACAAGTTCCGATATTTTGGCACGATTGTAATTGTCAGCCTCGACCGATTTTTTTGATTCACGTAAGACTTCCAACGAACCGAATCTTTTTACGGGACTCGGAGACTTTTTTATCGATAACAAACTCTCGCTCGTACTGTGACGACGATTTAAATTCCTCGGATATTCTGGCTCGATTGGCTGCTCCTGATTTCTATCGTATTTAGATTTTTCTTCCACCTCGTTATGCACGACCTCTTGTACCTCAAGATTCTCTATCTTTTGTTCTTCATTACGATGACATAAGCACAAAGACTTGCCATTGGGGTCTACGTTCTGCAATTAATCAAATCGAAAACTTTAAACTTCTAGAGCTTTAAACATTCTCGACATTGAGCCAAATACTTGTCTAATACTTCTGATAATAAATAGAATTCTTAATGGATAATTATTTTAAATTATTCAGAAATCAATATTTTAATAATATATAGCTTCAATCTGTAAAATCATCTGGAACCTTCTTAAAAAAGAAACACTAGCCTCAATTATATTTTTTCCCCTTTCTGTCTTTTTTTACATTCCATAATCAAACGTTGCTCACCTTTTCCACCAGCAATGACTTTAATCTTGCTACTTCGGCTCTAAGTTCCCTGATGATCCTTGAAACAGGATCCTCATTGATCACCGGTTTGTTAACGACGCTTTGCGCCCTCTGAGCAAAACGGAGAGTGTGAGACGTCTCGTTGTAACTCCCGCTCGCTGGCGATATAGCTGAAATTGATTTTCATTTGTATATACCCTCACATCACAGGCTATCACCTACAAAATATGATTTCACTTTAACGCTCTAAAATTCAACGTGTTTTATCACTACGATATGCGTTTACTCCAATTTCTTATTATTGCCATTTATTATCATTTTTTAAAAATATAATTGTTATTGCTATTATTGTTATTTACGATACGTGTATGTATAAATTTACTAATGAGCGGCTAGCAACGCGTGATCGCTAATTGTAAATACTAAAATGTAGAATAAAGTGTGAAATACGCGATTGGCGTGTGGCTTGAACTGTCATCAAGATCAAGGAGAAAATAGGTTTAAAACTAGATTTTTTTAGTGATCTTAATGAATTTTTTCACGAGTGTATATGATATAATTGAACTTTGGAAACATTTCTATATTGAAGTTAATATTATGATTTTTTTAAAATATTTTTAAATAATAACCGTTTAGCCAGTAGAAGGTGATTTTTTCGAGGAATGAGAACATTGCTGCTTAAGATATCTCGCAGTAATGCTCAAGTTTTGTTGAAAACACCGACTGTGTCGGCCAGGTTTTCCTCAATTTTCCTAGCCTTAATGCAAATACGATATACAGGCTGAGGTTACAATATACAGGTTAGAAAGGAATAACTGCAAATAACACTCTGACTTTTGTCCATGATGAGAAAAGAAATGAATTAGAAATGAAAATTACAATTAACCATGGTGAAATTGTAAAAAAAAATGTATAGACGTTGTATAAGTAAAACTAAAAACAAATAAATACTAATATTGTATATTAATCAATGAGTTGGTGTATTATTTATAACATAATAATCTTCTTAATTTTTTTTATCCATCGAGAACCACCTCAATTTGCATTATATTATCGTTCATAATATATTAGGTAGCAAGTATTTATAATTATATATAGTATTTTTATGATGTAACAAGAGCATCAAACGGAAAGCATAATTATATAAAAATGCATGATCTCTTTTTTTTTTTTGAAGAGAAATAAAAAGGCTCGTTACAGACTTGATCTCTTATGATTAAATCACTATTATTATGCATTATCTTTTATTGCGGATCCATTAATCGTAGATGAGCGGGCTATGAAATATTTAAATTACCCCGCTATTATTTACCATTCACAAAGGATATATAGCGGAGAATTACAATGGGATTTAATAGCACACCCTCGTGAAAATTAAAGAGACATCCTCATTCGGGTTCATGCATTATATATTTAACAGGTGTATGAATGATACGATATTATAATCGAGCTAACAAGTGATATTAATAATAATATGGCGATGGTTCTACGATAATTTTTTTTTGTCTACGATTTATCTTCTACTGCAGTAGGATAGGATGTAGCAGAGCTAGTTGAATTTACCTTTACTTTATATATGGAAAAATATTTAAATGTGACTGTAACCAAAATATCCTTAATGATCGTACGACCTGTTCTCTTTCCACGATCCCTTTTGTTTACCATTTGAATTTTTATCGTGCAATATTTAACTATCGAAATATTTAAATTATCTAAATAGCTCCTATGCTTAACAAGCCCCCTCCCTATCGTATGCCAAAAAAAAGAAATGATCGAAAACGATCACAATACAAATAAAATTTGGTAAAATCTAACGATGTACTTGTATGAATCTGAACATAAGTTTTGATTGAGATTTTTTTTTATACAGAGATAATTTCCATGTAAACTCAAATATTTAAATCGTCATTATTCGTATCTTCCCATAAGATCGTGTGTTAAACTTGCGATATTAAACCCTGAATATCTTGATTGTCAGATCATAAAAATTTCTATAATTTTAGACACACTATAATACAACGCTGAAAAATATTCACACAAATTTTAAAAAAATTAATTACTAAAAACCGTATATGATAATTTCACCTTTACTTGACACTTAACTTCATATTTTATTTAAACGGTGGCATCGACCTGTATTTACGCAATTTCCTTTGTGCAAATGCGATGCTGTGATGTGATATTAAAAAATGGCAAAATATTACGAGATTTCGAGGAGCGAATTGGTAGTAAAAGGAATTCATATATAATAAATATACAAATTAAAAATTCATAAAAACATTGCCAATAATAATAAAAAAAATAGTGGGCTTGAAAAAAAAAATTGCAAGTACCAATAATGAGAAAATAATTGAACATGTTAGTTTCTGCACCGATAAAGTTATTTCGAATATATATGTACATTATATTTATCAAACTTTGACGTCATTATTCGACGATCATCGTCACCGCTCGCACCAAACTGTGTGATAATACCAAGCCCTACTACTACTTAAATTATTTTTTTTATGTTGCTTTTTTCTTTCATTTCGATCACTACTATTTACCAATCACGTTTAATCGCCCTACGCTGTGATTATCGAATTTTAATCACTCCGTTTTAGCTCGCCTGGAAAAGCGTTTAAACCAATTACATCGGAAGGGTCCCTCGGATTTCAAAATTTCATTACGAAATGAAATATCATTCGATGAAAACGAATGGATTTTTTTTTCCAGCAATGGAACGAAAAATTATGATGATAAAACTTACTTGCGAGCATAACTGTCGTGGCATTTCCACCGAGTGCGTCCTTCAAAAGCCACGTGAGAGCCGAATCCCTGTAAGGGATAAATCTTCGCCCTGGACCGCTTCCGATTGATCCACGCTCCGCCAGAGCCGAAATAACGTTACCGAGTGCAACGAGACTTTTGTTGATGTTTGCTCCTTCCTGAAAATGCAACACTAAACTATTTTATCATTGCAGGAAGATAAAATCGCATTTTTGAACCAATTTTTCTGTGCATATATTTTAAATGCCTTCTTTACAATCCAGTCTTTCAGGAAGATTACAGTGAGAGTTGTCGATTGGCGTGGACGACAGTTCGAATAATTTTTAAATAATCACGCTGAAATTTTCATATTATTTTTGAAAAATGTATTTAAAAAATTTTTTGTTCAAAGCAAAAACAATTGAAACATTTGGCATTTCAATTGTTTTTATTTTTTTTTTAATATTGTTTCAATAAATGTTTCATAAACTATCGGTTGACCTAGGAATTAATATAATTGAAAAGATGTTAGAAAAATTTTAACTCGATTGAACTCCGCTGTAACTTTTCCGAAAAAATCTGCGGTAAATCAGTCATTTTTTAATTTAAGAAAAAAAAAACATAACAATTGACCAAACAATCGCGAGAGGATGTTACCAACTCTTTTAAAACGAGAACGAAATGGCTTTTATTCTTCTTCTCACAACATTGATGACACCATTTAACAAATAATATTCAAATACGGTCACAGTATTTTTAGTTATCGTGACTCACTTTTAGCCTATTAATGCCACCGCAGGCTGCTGCGCTTTCGCTACCCGCCAGATCGACCAAATGAAGTTTACTTCCACGTGAAAAATAATCGTTTTTACGAGAAAAATTTCTAGCAGCGCTAGCGATCGAATCGGTTCCCGATTGTCCGATGCCACCACCAGTCGTTGGCAGAAGTGTTAACGTGAGCAACGCGTGACTTCGACTACTCGTAGGGTTTTGAAGGGTTGATGCTGTCTTTCGGGCTCTCGTGCCCTCCTCAACTCGTGATATCAACGATCCCAAGTTCGGTACAGCGTGATGAGTTAATCCTGGATTAATTTGTTTCTTGCTCATTACAATAACTAATAAATATTCATAATCGAAACTTTTATCTAAAAAAGACAAATTTTATTCACCCTGTACGTATGGACCCAATCGGGGATGTTCTCTCACTTTAAGTCCAATTGAATTCGACGATGGTTTCAACAAGTCTCTCACCCTCTCGTTATACACTTCCAAATAACTATTTAACAAACGAAAAATTAAATTACACATTAAAAAGGTAAAAAAATTTTTTTGAAGTTAATTCAGCTGCAGTGAAATAAAAGTTCTAAATCTTTGAAAATGTATTCTTATATATTCTACATCTAATATCATAACATATATTTTTTTCCGAAATTTTTGCAAATTGATTTTTTTGTGACCTCAAAAATTAAATAAATATGGAAAAAGCACTGCTTATGAGGAAAACTTTTTAATTTCAATATCAGAATCGTATAATCAGTGATCTCGGAAAGATGAAGATCATCTATGATTTTCTATTATGTTTAAATTTAATGAATATTTTGTATTTAAAAAATCGAGATTTGTTGAAATTCGAATGCTTTTCCATAAAATTGTGTACAAATTTATTGAAAACAAGATGCAATTAAGTAATATTAGTCGGGTCGAAAAGGTTGAAATACTAAAAAAAAAATTTGCTTGAATTCAACGAGTTATTTTTGTCTCATTTATGAGTTCCTAACGCCAAGCATTCAGGGAAAGCAAATATTGTCCCGAGAAAATAAAAAGCATCGTATGGCTCCAGGCGCATGCAATTTCATGCGAGGCATTCAAAAAAGCTATGCGTTCGGAGAAAAGAAAAATAAATTGCACGTGAAACCTCGATGGTGCCAGGATAATGGAACCGAGAAAAGCTTGGAAAATTATTCTTCGCTTCGAGTCGAGTCTTGACCTTGGCCCTACATATCGCAATTATCATTGTGAACTTTGCAAGCATTTGAAATATCGCTTTCTTCACCTCGTATTTTTCGATAAAACAAAATTGGTGCAACCTGAATGATGGTGCCGAGCTCGATAAAGAGCTTGAAAACAGCGCTGAAAAGTAGTTTTTACGTCTATAGGAATCATCACGAGAAATAAATGAAATAGGAATCGTCCAAAGGAATCCTTGATAAGTTCTACGATAAAACTTTTTCAGTTCTCGAATAGAAAGAATTATGAAATATCGGCTTTTCACGTCATTAAAAATCAAGTTTAAAAATTGTTGTAAAAAAAAATCGTTTCAATCTTATCTACGCGTTGCCGTTAATATTTGGCCTCAAAACGGTCAAGTAAACACGATGTATGAATAAATAAATATTTATTTTATAAAT
>JABMBV010051286.1:0-14046 GCA_018906735.1 Mesochorus sp. PSUC_FEM 10030011
ACAAGGGTAATTCCCTCGAGATTGTCATTTTTTTCTAGGGAGAAATGTCCTAACCCATAGACACTCTTATCCGAAAGAGCGAGAGAGACGACTATATTCATCTACAGCACGTGGCCGAGGGAGAAACATACATTTTTCTCATTGCGCAATTTATACGATAATCATCCAAAAATTCGGAATGATTATTGTACGTTGCGAGATTGAACGATAGAATATCGTTCACGTGAATATTCATTATTCACGAGGAGTCATGATCCACCGAGGAATTCACACGGTTGCATCAGCCATGTACGCGAGCGAAGCCAAGATGGCCGCCGCGAGAGCCTTATGAGGACCCAACACGTATACCGCGTAGAATACTTACGCTTATCAGTGGAAGGTGTTACTCCTCTGGTGTCCCGATCGCAACTCTCGAGCGTCGATGCTCACCTGGAGCTCCTACGCACTCGTGTGTCCTCGCGCCGCTCGGTCGCGCAGCGTCAAGAGGGGACTGAGCGCTGGGACTCACCGCGATACCGCGAGATTGCTCAACAGGCATGAATAATTACACGAAACACGATTACCACGGGATAACCGCGAGATCTCAACAGATAACGAGAAACGAAAACTCATACGATAACCGGGTTTACCGTACGAACCGTATCTCCGGGATTTCGAATTGCTGGACAAACCTAAACCTAACTCTTAATTCTAAATTAAAAAAGTTTCAACCCATTTGGATACCTGGAAGATGTCGATGGCTGAACTCGGACCTCCCAGCCTTTCACACGTACCTGAAACCTCAAAACTTACAGCCAAGGGTATCTGGGGATTCGAGGGTTGAGTTCGAAATCTCCCAGTCTCCCACCGAAAACGTAATTAAAATTAACCCCAGCAATCCGAAAATCCGCGAGCGGAGCACTAACATTCCAGTTAGATTTTTACCGTTTTTCCGTACGGATAAACAAAGATTCCCAAAATCAAAAAGGGTGACTCAAAAAGATAATTCGGTCCAAATACCTCCAACGCGAACCCGATTCTAAGCCTTCGATTAGATTTGACCTAAAAAATCGAGATTCGAAACCCCAAAAACGGACAAAACTCGAAACAAGAGAACGCGACACGATCTAAACATACAAAAACGCTATAAATCGAGGGTTGTTCACGAAAAACACGGATGGTTCCACGAGAGGGATTTTATCCAAAACCCACGAGCATTGACAGCTCGAGATCCCTAAATGCGTATAATTTAAGAAAAGGATGATGGGAATGGTTAGGGATTCTGAGTCTCTACTCACGCACACGATGCTCGTTGTCGAATTCGCTGCTCGACGGGGCGCGTAAGCGATTCGCGTCACAAATTATTTCAAATAATTAAATTATCGCTGAATTAAAATCCTTTAAACTTAATTATTATTAAAAACTGAATTTGGTCACATAAAAATTTATTAATCGGTGACTTAATTTGGAATAAAAATTTGAAATTTGATATCAACCTTAAAAGAGAATATTACAAGTAATTAATAAATATAACAAAATTAAACTCGTTAATCTATCTTAAAGTATCGTGAATAATTTATTTGACGAAACGGGAAAATCGTAATTGAAGAAAAACAATCTTGACTGAATCGATCATTATCGTGCGATGAAATATCTCGTATAATATCGACAAAATAAGTCGAATAATTACCATTGACCTATTGACAACACACTTGTTACCCTGGCAATATCATCAAACCTTTTCTTGTATTTTAGAAATAATTTTACTTACGAAATTCAAATTTTAAAATAAAGTAAAATGAGAAACACCCGGTATATAGCGCGGTTACTCTTCGCTCGAACGACCAACGCGAAATAATAATCATAACAACTCGTAAATATCGCGTTCAACTGTCGTCGATACTCGCGTATACTGCGTTTAATATATAGTACAGTCGAGTCCTCATTTCGCTAAAACAAAATACAAGAAAATGTTTGACCAAACACGAGACAACATTAGACCGGGAGTGGGGGCAAATACGTGCGACAACACTAGGGGGGAAACACACCCCTAACAGAACCGGAAAACATTCTGAATACCTCATCTCACGAGTTATTAGATCCTCCGCGTTTGCAAGAGCCCACATCCGATATGGCGGACATCGAGGTCCCGAGGACATTCTCGGTGTGTTGGGCGGACACCCGAGAAGACCAGATCTAGAGCAGAACAGATCTAGAGGCGCTGTCAAGAAACCAATGGCATTTTCCATTCAAACGAGATCACGATCGAGACTTTAGCCGGAAAACACGCTTGTCGCCGATCAGCTGAGCGGTCTTGAGTCTGCTGTGGCACGAACCGTAGACGCCATCGGGAAGATTTGCCAACGATTGGAAGACAACGACGCTAAACACCGAAACTGGCAACGACGAATCGAAAACGAAGCGCGAGAACGTGAGGACAGGTTAATCGACATGCTCTCTAAACTGCCCACAGCTCTTTCTGCCAACGAATATACCGACAGCTCTATATCGAGCACTTACTCACGCACTCGGGGAAAGCGTAATCTAACCCAGCGGAGGGGAGGCGCCAACAAGCAGTCGGTAAACCAGTCGACGCGTGGGATAAGAGAACCTGTCACAGCGCGGACAACCAAACGACGCCGTCACAATGACCGTGCGACGGGACATTCACCATCCGTCCCTCATCTTTCCATCAGAAGGTCTCACACCGGAAGATTTCCTCCGCGACTCGGAGAGACGTGCCAAGGTAGAAGGCCTCACCGAAGATCAGCTCCTGCAAATCGTACCGGACCTGTTGGTTAAAGACGCTCGCGCATGGTGTCACGTATATTCTCCAGGATGGCATTCGTGGAGGGATTTCGTCTACAGTTTCGAGTCATTCTACGGCTTGAACCGCGACGATAGTTCCATCTGGGCACAAATCGCTGAGAAGAAACAACGACCGAACGAACCGGCACGGGAATTTATAGTCTGGTGTGACCAACAATTCAGGTTGCTCAAATCTAAGTCTGAACTCGACGTCCGCATTGGTTGGATAATCCGGCATTTTTGGCCGGAGCTCTATAGAGAGCTACGTCATCATAAGTTCGACTCTATCGACGAACTCGCGAGAGCCGCAACGATCGAAGAACGAGATCTCGAACTCCTGACGCCTCGACGTACCAAGACTTCTAGGTGTACCGGATGGACCAGACGCCCGGAGGAAAAACGGAAAATACGACGACTCGAAGATCAGGAAATCGTAGGCGACACAGACAGCGAATCGTCGAGTCAACCAGCCACGCCACATTCGTCGTATCCAACTACCTCCGAAGATGAAACACTGGATGAGACAAAGCTCGAAGTTCTCCGCAATTCATTGTGTTGGAACTGCCTAAAACGGGGCCATCGCGCTGATAGCTGCGTTAAACCGTGGGCGGAGCGTTGTTTCCGTTGCACCAAAAAGGGAGTCACGAACGCGACTTGTAAATGTCCACTCAGCGGACCTTCGACGTTAAAAAACTAAGGAAACCCGGGGATGGAGCAGCGCATTGTCCGGGAACCCAGAAAGCTGCAAAAATTTATAAAAATTTGAGACAACAAGAGGCGAGAAGAATGGAGCCGAAAACTAGCATAGACGAAAAACATTATACGTCAAATACACCACCACTCACGCCACCCTCCGCCAAGGAACCACGAGTCAGTCCGTCAACAGGGAGCCTGGAAGACGACACCCAAGAAACCGTGCAGGCTGCCTCACACAGTCTCGCGACCACGGTGCAACACAGTCGAACCTTCTCAATCAACGATCCGGAGCCCCCCCCCCACAGCCCCCATCGTCTTCTCACACTGAGAAGACGACGGGGGCTGTGGAAAACCGTCCAAACCGGGGTGAAGCCCGCGAAGCGCAACACAGAGGTGGCCGGCGCGAGAAGCGGGCAACCCGACAGTACCGTCGTCAAGCCCGTGGTGCGTGGCGCAGAGGCGTCACGTACACGAAACGGTAGCGCAACCAAAACCATCGTCAAGCCCGTGACGTGCGACGCAGAGGCGTATCGCACCAGAAGCGGTAGCGACGACACCGAGGCCGAGAATCCCGCTGATCCTTCAACCGCAGAGGTGAAACCGAAGGTCGGGAAAAGGAAGAAGAAATATAATTCCGCTAAGGCGAAGGAGCGAGGACTCTCGAACGCGAGACAATCCAGCTCAGGAGGGGAAGACAGCGAAGACTCCGGCACGAGAGAAGTCGCCGAAGCATGTTGTGCTTCTTCTATAAAGGAGACTAGTGAGGAGATTGACAGCGAGGAAGAAGACGACATCTACGGCGGTCTTCAATCCTACCAAAAATTCCAAGGTCCGAAGATAGTGACGACAGGAGGTATGAAGGTTCCCGTCTGCTGTCCGTTGCGAGAGGATAAACCGAGATACGAGAGAGAAATCACCCTCGATTTACCCCGAACACCGCCGATCCGCTCCGCGACGCTTTATACCACCGTCTTTATAAACAGCAAAGGCTTTATAGCACTCGTGAACACAGGGCCAAACTTCTCGTTTATGTACCGAAAAGTGTATGACGTCATCGGAGAGCATGCCATCCCACGCGAACACACTCAGACGCCGTCCGCCAGTCACGCTGGCCGATAGCAAGAGAATCACTCCACAATTGCACACGGCATTGATAATCGATGTCGCAAATGTTGGGGGATTGCAATGGTTCCTGGTAATGGAAAGACTAGTTGATGGAATCATTCTCGGAATGGACTTTTGGTTAAACTGGGGTATACGGATTCACGATGACAATTCGTGGAGCGTCGCTGTCTCGTCTGTCAAGATCCCGTTTAAAATGTACAGCGCACTCACGAACAGAATGCGCCGTCTCAAAGCGTCGGAGGTGGAACAGCTACGAGCCCTGCTGACTTCGGTAGAAAAGCGTATAAACGCGTACAACATGGGCTGTACGGATCTAATATCTCATAAGATAATCCTCACGGATTATACACCCATATGTATCAAACCCTACCGAAGACCACCAGTCATACGCGACGCATTAAACGCGGAAGTAGATCGGCTCCGGGCAAAAGGATACGTCGAAGAATGCCAAAGTCCTTAAGCTTTTCCACCACTCGGCATCGTCAAACCTAATGGGAAGATACGCTTCTGCGTTAATTATAAAAAAATTAAATGAGAAAACGGTCATGTCCGCGTGGCCGCTCCCGAATATGAAATCCATTCTCGATGCTCTACATGAGGCGATAATAATTTCCACCGTCGATTTAAGTGAAGCTTTTCACCAAATTCCGATGGAAGAAAGCTTGAATCCCCTATCGGCCTTTATCCTGGAGGCGAAAGGGTTGTTCCAATATTCGAGGATGCCTTATGGACTTTGTGGAGCACCTGCGACCTTCCAAGAGCTTATGGATAAGCTCAAGGAAATCATCAGGAAGAAACTTATCAAGAAAGGCCGAGAAGATCTCAACGAAGCGATTTTCGTCTATCTAAAGGACTGGATAATTGCGACGAAGAACTTCAACGACCACATGCTTTTCCTTAACATGCTGTTCGATACCTTAATAGAGGCGAAATTAAAAGTCAACTTGGAAAAGAGCCGCATCGCCGTCCCAGAGGTATGATTTCTCGGCTTCATCGTCGACAAAGATGGACTATGCCCCAATCCGGAGAAAATCGCTCCCCTCCTAAAAATCGAGAGGCTGATGGACCGCAAGAGTCTCCGTCGTTTCAACGGGATGGTTAACCGGTACCATCGCCACCTTAAGGATATCGCACGGGTTCACGGACCCCTAAATCGTCTGACAAGCGTCAAAATTCCATGGAAGTGGGGTGAGGAGGAGAAAAACGCATTCCAAGCGATAAAGAAAGCGCTAGGGAATATCCCCACTCTCTCCGCTCCGGATCCGACACTGCCATACGTTCTTTCCACTGACGCGTCCGATACAGGACTTGGGGCCGTCCTCACACAATAAGGACCCGAAAAGGAGCACTTGATTTATTGTCTCAGCCGAGCTCTCAAGAGCGCTGAAACACAATACTCGACTACAGAAAAGGAGTGCTTGGCGATCGTATGGGTCGTCGATAAACTCCGATGTTACTTGGAAGGAACACCATTTCGAGTCGTCACCGACCATAACTGTTTGAGATACCTCGTCTCAATGGAGAATCCTACCACCAGACTCGCGAGATGGGCACTGAAACTCCTTTCACACAAAATCACGATCGAATATCGGAAGGGATGCGAGAACGAAGCCCCAGACTACCTGTCTAGGCAGTACGAAAACGAGATCGAAGAAGCCTCGTGGCAGGATATCATAAAGTCTGTATCGACTCACGACAAACTCGTGGATCGACCGACAGATCGAAATGGTAAAACGACGCCCAGAACTATGCCCCGAATATAAGATTGACGCCGAGGGACGTCTTCTTTATTGTCGCCCGCACCCTCTCAAGAGCATACTCGAGGACAAAACGGCTTGGAAGCTAGTCGTTCGCGAAGAAGAAATTCTCCCGATCCTCGAGAAAAACCACTGTCCGTTCAACGCAGAACATTAGGGCTCGGAAAAGACCTATCACCGTATCCGAGAAAAATATTATTGACCCGGGATGTACCGAGACATCAGTGAATTTGTCTCACAATGCGAGGTCTGCTTAAAGAACACAGCCGACAACTCGAAGAAATGAGGATACCTAGGATAGCGTGAATTTCAACACCCATGGCAGTGTGTATCCGTCGACATCATGGGTCCCTTACCGAGGTCGAAACGAGGGAAAACAGTCCTTCTTGTCGTCGTAGATTGTTATTCCAAATGGCTTGAGGCTATACCCTTAGCCGCGGCGAACGGTAAATCCATCGCCGAGGCCTTACGACAACTATTTCACCGATGGGGAACGGCGGTTGAAATAAAAAATGTGAATGGTTTCGAAAATGGCTCAATATCATTTCTAGAAAGATGTGAGTAAAGTTAGCCCAGCCTTTTTCGAATTTCGAAAAAATAAAAGATGTGCTGAATTGTGCTAGGTTTGTGCTACTTGTGCTGAAAAAGATATAATTTTTTTTTTTCAAAATTGGAAAATCTACGAGCTGCAGAAAAATCCGCAAAAAAGTTAGCCCAGCCATTTTCGAATTTCGAAAAAAAAAATACGATTGAATTGTGCTAGATTTGTGCTACTTGTGCGAGCAGAGAACAATTTGAAAAAACTATTACAACATATTAAAAAAAAAAAAAATTTTTTTGTTTAAGAAGTTAGCCCAAACACCTTCGTACTCGACACAGAATTTTTTTATCGCAAAAATGGAAGTTGTGCTGAGTTGTGTTAGCACCCTAGAGCACTGTGCTGTCAATAGAAAAAATTATTTTTTCGAAATTCGTGATTTACAATCGATAATCGTGAATTTTACCGGAGGAAACAAGTTCGTCACCTTTGTACTCGACAGAGAATTTTTTTATCCCAAAAACGAAAGTTGTGCTGAGTTGTGCTAGCATCCTAGAGCACTGTGCTGTTAATAGAAAAAAATATTTTTTTCGAAATTCGTGATTAAAATCGATAATCGTGAATTTTACCGGAGGAAACAAGTTCGTCACCTTTGTACTCGACATAGAATTTTTTTATCCCAAAAAAGAAAGTTGTGCTGAGTTGTGCTAGCACCTTAGAGCACTGTGCTGTCAACGGAAAAAATTATTTTGTCGAAATTCATGATTTTAAATCGATACCGTGATTTTCACACGGAGAAAAAAGTTCATGACCTCAGCAATTTTTTATCGAAAAAATGGAAGTTGTGCTAGCTACTTAGGATACCTTTATGTCAATAATAAATATATATTTTTTTCCCTAAAGAAATCGTTTTCTAACATGTGAGATAGGAATTTTTTTGTAGTGAAAATTTGAATCATGATGAGTTTTGCTAATATTTTGGTAAATTACGTATAGAATTATTTAGTTTTATCAATTGAATTTCAAATTTGTTTTTTAAACTTAACTTTTTCCTGAAATAATAAGTATCGATATCATTTACCTGAGCTTTTTTTCAGTATGCTGAAAATTAAAAAAATATGTGTATCGTATTATGATAAATTTTATTGTTTTTGACAAATCCTTTATTTATATGCAATAGAACTTTCTTTTTTTTAACCCTGTTTAGTGGGTTATTATATATATGCTCATGTGTCCATGTACCATGGCCCTGCTGGATACGGTCTCTACAATTACTTTTTTGCTACCTCCATCAAAATGCATCCACGTGGTTCCCATCCTGATGTAGCTCGTATAATGACCGATACTGTTTGGTTGGAACGATCCGTGGAATGCAATTATCCCTGCTAGCGAATATTGTATGGATCCGTTTTCTTCAGATACTGTGACGTTTTCTGGCACATCTTTTAATGATATTTTCGATTCATCACCGATATCTGTTTCAATAAGTAGATGTGGACCATATTTTTTGTTTAATTTCATTGTCTGTCCGCAACACTTTCTTGGTATTAAGCATTGCTGCACAGCTTTTTCTAGCTCCTTGAGTCCTTCATTTTTTATCGTGTGGATGTTGACGTGCAAAACGGGATCGCTGTATTGCCTTTTTGCCTCGCACCTTTGGCAAGTCTCGTCCCTTATGATACTTGGACACTCCTTGAATAGTGCTTCGCAGAGATTGCCTACGTTTACCGCTGCATTTATTTTTATTATTTTCGTTCTTATTACAGCTGTTTCGTATATTGGCAGATTCTCGAGTAGAACGGCTCTTTTTTGAAAAAAAGATGGTTTTAAACCTGTTTCGATGAATTCATTAACCACATCGTAGACAGGTGTTTTTTTATTCTCCCACGCATTTTTATAGAACTTGTTATTTTGAAAACTGTGTCCCAAAATTTGACAAACGCTGTCAAATGCGCATGTGTTTTTAATAACATAAGTTTTACCCTGGTAATTTATGTTGCTGCAGTTGTTGCCGTTTGGGATAGCGGGGAGCGTTAGTCCAGTTTGCAATGACGGATCAAATCGTGGAAACGGAGGACCATATTTTGTGCACTTATTTGTTTGGTTTTTGTTTCGCCAATTTTGCTCAGCCCGTAATTCGCTCAACTCTTTAAACTCATCATCGCTTATTTCGACAGGTGATCGTTTTTCTTCCACTTTTTCATTGTCGACATTAATTTTGTTTTCCTCGATTAGCCCGTCAGTTGATACGTCCTCTTTTTTGATGTTCTGCGACGCCAAAGCCAATCGAATTTTTCCCGGAAACGACAAAATGTGTCGACTAATGAATTTGTCGATACGTTTTTTAAATCGTTGAACTCCGATTCCACAGCAGCCGATGATGGAGCGTATGATCCGTAACCAAACACTGGGGGCAACGCATCGGAAAAGAGAGGAAAATATGGCAGCAATCTTTTTAATTTCCTCGACACTTCCGGACAATAATATCCATTAACGTCGTCGGTATCCCCTTGTGTGGCTACTTCGTTGGCGCATTCGTTAAAAATGTCAGAAACCCACACGAAGATGTTAGACGTTTCCAATTCTTCGTCTTCATTAAACTCCTGAATTTCATGATTGGAATCTTTGGCTGATTCATTTTCTGTTAACTCGGGAATGCTTCGAACGGCGGTTGTTAAGACTTGCTTAGCTTATCCAGTTAAATTTTCCGAGTAGTTAGGATCCATCGATATTATGAAAATTGCCTTCGAAATTGAAAGAATGCCGTCGAAGGTAATTTGCGCGCGTAAGGCAGCCATGCAATGCATATAAAATTTTTTTACACGCGGAGATGTATTTTTCCAACACTTCCATCTCGAAATCATTTTCATGTAGTGGCATATGTCGAGACGTAATAGACAAGGTGGAAAGGCCCTTTCTTTCTTGCATAATATTTCAAAACACAGCGAAAGATAATTAGCGAGTGTATTCATTTTTGCAAATGCTTTTACCGCTGCGGCTATTAATGCACGGTCGAAATCCGTAACGATTTCTTTTGGAGTTGGAAAATTTCGCCGGTGGGTGAATCCTATTCGCAGAATTTCAAGCAGCCAAAACGTGATACTGTTGGTATTTTGGACTGCCGAGACCATTTGAAAAACTGGAGCATTTCCATTGTTGACCTTAGTCGTAATTTGGTATAAATACAGGTGCGGAGATAATTCACCGTTCGGCATTTTTACTTTTTTCATTAGCGAACCGGTAGCATCAATACATACGGTTATATGATGGTGTTCATAAACCGCTATTTGTTCATCAGTCCAATAATGAACAAAAATGGGATCAAGACCGATGGATCTTATAGCTTTTTCGTGTTTTGGACTGTATTTTAATAAGTGCAGACTTTCGTAGATGTCGTTTGATTTAATTCCAAGTAGCATATCTTGTCGCTCTTGTTTCGCTTTCCTTAGTACTGATCCGGTGAAAATATGAGGTGGCTCGTCGTCACCTACTTCCATCAGTTTTTTTGCTTGCGATCTTCGCCAAGCTGATGGTAGCATTTTTCCTTCGACAAGTTCTTTGGCAACGGCAACGCGTTTTGAGCCTTTCAATTGCCGTTTTTTTAGAATGTTTTATATTCGGATCATAATTCTTCAGTGAGCAGTTCATAATTATTGCTTCATTTTCCACTGGCTGGTTTGCTATTTTACCTTCAAATTGGCAGTCGCATTCAGGGCATGAGCCTTCAACTGTGACGAAGCATCCCGAGTTAGACACGGTCGATCTTTTAAACGAAAGAGGGCAGCAAATATGGGTTGCATCAAATAATTTTTCAAAAATTTGATTCGTCCATGTTCGTCGCTTTAACGTTCGTACTGTTCGCTCCCTTCGATCCCGAAACTTGTAGGTAACCTTCTCATCTTGTATGCTTTCCCAAATGTCCGATATATCGATTTGGAACGTAAACTCTTCAGCAGTCTCATTCAAACTGACGTTTGGTATCTCAGGCAGAGGGCAAGTTATGCCATGATGTTTCATCATATTTTTCCGTACATCGTACCTATCTTCTAATACCAACGTATAAATGTACTTTGGCGAAAGGTACAACTGCTTGTCCATACCACACGCCAAATCGATGAAGATTTGGGAAGAAGGTGCAACCACTTTTCCATTTTCATCGAAGACTGATTTGGACTTTTCCAGTTTTAGGAGCCGCTCCAATTCTGCTACTTTTATTCTCGTTGACATTTTAATATAAAAATATCATTTAGTTCTAAAAAAAAAAATTATCGAAAATTTTTACAATGACAAAAAAAATTCTTCCTTCTTTTGATCTACCTATGAATAGTACATTCGACAAAATACAATAATACAATCTGACTTAACCTTAAGTTGAAATTATTAAAACAATTTCGATATCTGAGTTTGAGTTGTCGCTACGTGATGAATTTGAACAGAAAAAAATCGGAAACCACTGTTTTCTATTTTTTCTGAATGTGCTCTTTCGAATGGCGATGGTTAAAATTGCGACAGAAAAAAATTTAGTCATAGAAAAATTGGAAATACGCCGAAAAAACGTGATTTTTAGATAGCAATATTTTAAAAAAAAATGGGTTTTCGTTCCCTGTCGATTTTTTCACATGACTAAAACCAATGTATATCGTGATCTCGATGTCTAAAATTTAAAAAAATGGGATTTTTTCTTTTGTTTTGCACATTTTGGTTAGCCAAAATGGCAGTCAAAATGCAAATTTTTGTCCCGAAACTTGACGTTATTTTTTCTTGACAACTATAAACTTTAACGAAAATTGTCTAAAAACAAAAATGTCTTAATCACAAAACACTCGAAAATCTTTTTTGAAGGATCGGATAAAATTTTTAATTAAAAAAAAATTACGAAATCATAATTTCTACAAACGTCATAAAAAAAATCCAATACCACAATGAACTTTTTTATTTCCACACGAAATTAAAAAAAAGTTACCAAAAATCGTTTTGTAATTTTTTTTTTTTGCTTTTCTACAATTTTTTAATTTTTTTTTGTTTTGTAATTTTTTAACATTTATGAATGGCTTAACACGATTTTTTTTTAATTTCGTGTATACTATATATTTACCAAATTTACCATATTTTGGACTTATAGACGACGTTTGTAAAAATTATGATTTCATAATTTTTTTAAAACCAAAAATTTTATCAGATCCTTCTAAAAAGATTTTTGAATTTTTTGTGATTAATTCTAAGACATTTTTGTTTTTAGACAATTTTTGTTCAAGTCTATTGTTGTCAAGAAAAAAATTCGTCAAGTTTTGTGACAAAAATACGCATTCTGACCGCCATTTTGGCTAACCAAAACGTGGGGAAAAAAAACCCTCATTTTTTCAAAGTTTAGGCATCAAGGTCACGATATACATCAGTTTTAATCATGAAAAAAAAATCGACAAAGAACGAAAACCCATTAAAAAAAAATTGCCATCGAAAAATCACGTTTTTTTTAGATATTTTTGATTATTCTATGACTAAATTTTTCCTGGCGCAATTTTAACCATCACCATTCGAAAGAGCACATTCATACATGAATCTGTTATTGGTAAAAAATAATGAACTTTCATAATAAAAGTCAATAGATAAATGTAATATTAATAAATAATTTTGTCAATATTTTTCAAAAATAGTAGGTTTATTTCGGAAGTAGTTTCAGTGAAAAGATGCGTGCAAAATTGTAGCACGATTGCTTAAAAACCTTTTGAGTTATCGTCCACAATTTACACGTTCGAAATTTATTGTGCATTTTATCCACAATGTCCATTGTAAATGAAATAATGTTGAGTCTAAGACCTGTATGCACACTTATAGTTCCTTGAGGAACAAGGCGCGACTATGAATACGGGTATTAGTAATAAAATTACAGTGCGAAAATTGTACATACCTTGTATTGCTGTAAAGAGTTAATATCAAATACAAGCTGATCACAAAAGCAAATGGAGATGAACGGGAAAAATTAACCTGTTGAATCAAAAAGGTTTAAAATAAAATTGAAAAAAATTGTTTGTCTAACTATCCTAAAAATTTCCGAACTATTTATTTAGAGAGCTTTTCCATTTTTAACATAAAACAATTTTTAAACATTTCAGTTTAATATGATTTTCACGTGGACGTACTCACACACATAAATACATGCGCGCGCGTGTAATTCACGAACACATACACGCACATATTCACACAACGTGTGTGGACGTAGACAAGCGTATACGCGCTCGGACAAGCTTGCACATGTAAAAACCTAATCGCATTTGACATGTAAAACGAAATTTATTATATTCTATTAAAAAAAAGATAACAGGATTTTTTATACTCTTTACGAATTCGGGTACAACAAAATTAAGAGTCGCAAAAAACTTGAATAATCCCTAACTTTCTTAGGTTCCTGTATCTTATTATCATTGTTAGGTGTGAAACAATTAATTTGGCACAAAAAAAAACCGATAAATATATTCGAAGAGCCCTCTAAGTAAATAATTACCAAAATCACGTAATTAATTGTTTTTTATTCACTTTTTATTCTCAGGGAAACGACGCGAAACGTGATGGAACGTGTAAACTCTTCGAATGAAAAATACATAATGCCCTTACTTCCTCGAGAGATCGTTGTTCTCGTTTTTTGTTTTGGTCTTCTTTATCGTAAGGTAGATCTGGGGGCTGTTTATGTTTAGAAAAAAAAACGTTATGGTCTCTTGTGTATTCTTTTAGTGAAATGTATATACAATATGTCCAGAACCTTCCAACTCGCCACAGAAATTTTTTCTCGAGGAAATGAAAGTTGTGCTAGCATAAAAATATATTGTGCCACAATACGAAAAAATTCTTCAAATCGAAGGCTTAAAACGTAATTTAGGTACACTAATCGAGATACTTGAAATAAAATAAAATTTTGTGAATACATTCTTTAGCGTTAATTTATAAATTCAAAAAATATATATTTTTTTATTTTCTTTTATTTCAATTCAATTTTTGGTAATTCTCTAGGAAATGACCCCACCCCCGGAGGGGGGGTGGAGGGTGGAGGATTTATAGAAAATTACCTCCTGAACACGAATCTGAACACACACACGCACACACACACACACACACACACACACACACACACACACACACACACACACA